>JBBPJW010000707.1:0-22742 GCA_038088935.1 Pulveroboletus aff. viridisquamosus
TGGTTTGCTTTCTTCACTGGTAACTACTTACCAGAGACCTCTGACATCTAGAATAGTTTGAATGTGAAATTTTCATGTCTGGAAATTTGCACCATTATTGTTAAGAGATGAAACATCATACATGTGGCTAAATGCCTGTGTGGTACACTTGGAGGTAGTTGAGATATTGGTGGATGGGGATAAGGAGGGGCCTGTAGCTGAAATAGAAGGAGCAGGGCTTGGAGGGCTTATAATCTTTTGAAAGGTACACTGTAGAGAATATTACACTATATACAAGGAGACCTCAGTTTTATATGAAAAAAAGACTGAAACATTCTTCTAAACTAACCTATACACAAGGAGACCTTGTAGGTACTATTCAGCTAATGAATGTAACAAATATATAGTGGCCTTACCTCAGTTTTATATGAACAAAAGACTGAGGTACAATGTGGCAGTGTCCATAGTCAAAAGAATGATGTGATTATGTAATGAAATGGTTGGTGTATGCCTTGAAAGGAAGATAGGAATCTTAAGAAATGAATAACCCAGAGCCATAAAAGTATGAGATAGAAGGAGAGTAAAGAGGAATAAAATAAATAGAATAAAATCTTAACAGTTCCTTCCTGCCCATCAAGCCATCACAGCCACTATAGGCATGACTAAGCAAAAAGCCACCATATAGCTGGCTACTGCTTGAGCCATTAGGTATCCTGTGTCCAATCCAGGAAAAAATAACCCCAATGACAATAACCCAGACAATGCATAACATGAACACCAGCCCCCTCTACCCCAATAGGCCCAGCCTAAAGCACCACTCCCTAAAGCCCCTGTCCTAGATAGCACCAAATCAGAAGGGAAAAAAAAGCTACACAACTTCAGAGCCAGATATGCCTTATCCTCCATTATTATCCTCTAACCCTCCCAATATGCCATGCAAAAATTGGCAACCCAGAAGTTTGTTAAACTTTGGTATTTTTCCCAAGAAGAATGCTATGACATGATATACTTTCAATGCACAAATGCCAATGATGCCATGAGTATTACCAGCACCAATAACATCCTCACGCTCTAATCTACTATTATAGTAAAGGCATCTTGCAATGCCCAAGCTGACCATGACCTATGTTACAGTACCAACCTAACATGATGGTCAGCATGTGACCATAAGAACTGTAGAGCATGTGATGTGACTGGTCATGTGCCAGGAGCACATGATCATGTGAATGAGTAGCCTTACAAGGCAAACCCTAGGCTAAGGCTAAGTCCTAATTCAGAGTATTCCTCTGGCATCAGGTATTGGTTACATGATGTGGCAGATCTCAGATGAGATCTAGATTCCTCCAATGATATCTGATCTGTGGCAGAGATCCAGATGGGATCTCCTTGGCCTTATAGTGGCCATGCCCATCTCATTAATCAGTACCTGTGCTCTTTCATTCCACCCACATCCTTATGGTGTGACTTCTCTTCCATTTCCCTCCCTTGATTCATGAGGCCACTGCCTCACTCCTCATTGCCACCCCATGCATATCATATATCTATTTAGAGGTAGGAGCTACTTTAGCTATTGGTGTCCACAGATAGCATAATTTAGGGTAGACTTCCTGTACATGGTCTGTATGCAAACTTAGACAATATATAAGGCAGGAGGTGCAAGCTGGGGAAACTCAGTCTTGCTCTCTTGACCTCTAGGCTAGATCTACAGCAGTAATCTCTGGTCCTGATCCAAGAAGGATCCCACCTCTGCTCTCATTCGCTATCTAAGCTTTCTGATTTATACAAGGGCCCAGGAACTCACCCCTTTCCCTTTGCCTAGTTCTGGGCTACTAGCACAAAAGCCCAAGCAGTTCTCAAGGATAGATTAGGAGTGTTCACCAAGGTCATTCAAGTATCAAGGCAGGATGGGTAGACACCCATTTCAACCTATTGTTTGCAGGCCTCCTTTATATTGAAATTTTATTCTATTTATTTCATTCCTCTTCACTCTCCTTTCTTCTTTGTCATTCCTTTCTTTCTGAGGCATGCACCAGACATTTCCTTACATAATTGCATTGTCCTTTTGAGTGTGGACACTGCCACATTGCACCTTAGTTTTTCATTCATTTAAAACTGAGGTGAGGTTTGTTACAGCAACCTAGCCATTCTACTTGATACTTGAGTCTTTCTTGGTGGACTCTCCTGGTCTGTCCTAAATAACTGGTAGGGCTTTTGAGCTAGTGGCCCCTAACTAGGCAAATAAGAGAGAGGATGAGTGATGGGCCCTTGTATAAACCCTAGCCAGCAGTACTGATAATCAGCCTGTATAACCAGCCTATAGGTCAAAAGAGCAAGACTGGGTTTCCCCAGCTTGCACCCCCTGTCTTATATATTGCCAGTGCATGTGCACAGACCAAGTACAGGGAGCCTACCCTAGACTATGCTATCTATGGACACCAATAGTACTACTGGCTCCATTAAATAGAAGAGGTAACTGCATGGGGTGGATATGAAGGAGTGAGGCAGTGGCCTCATGGATCAAGTGATAGAATGAAAAAGGAACCATACCATGAGGATATAGGAGAATAGAAGCACACAGGTATGCAGATATGAATGCAGCATGGCCACCATAAGGCCTAGAAGATCCCATCTGGATTTCTGCCACAGATGTAGATCCTAATCTAGATCATAAGATCAGATATTATCAGGGACTGGATCTAGATCTCATCTGAGATTTGCCACATTATGTGACTGATACCATTATGCAGGGGAATACTCTGATATAATGGACTTAGCCTTGGCCTAGGGTTATTCTTATAAGGCAACTCATTCACACAATCACATGCTCCTGGTCACATGACTATGCAACCATTTGCATTACATGCTCTACAGTTCCCATGGTCACATGCTATGAACTGTCATGTTCACTAGTTATGTAACAAGATTACTATATGTTCATTACATTTATTAACTGAACAGTATCTACAAGGTCTTCTTGTGTATAGGTTAGTTTAGCAGAATGTTTATAGTCTTTCATTCATTCAAAACTGAGATCTACTTGTATATAGTGTGATATCCTCTGCATTGCACCTTTCAAAAGATTATAAGCCCTATAAGCCCCATTCCTTCCATTTCAGCTGCAGGCCCCTCCTTATCCCCATCCACCAATATATCAACTACCTCCAAGCATACCACACAGGCATCTAGCTGCCTGTATGATGTTCCATCTCTCAACAATAATGGTGCAAATTTTCAAATGTAAAAATTCCACATTCAAACCATCCTAGATGTTAGAGGCCTCTAAAGAGTTGTCACTGGTGAAGAAAGCAAACCAGACATGATAACATGTCCTATTGAGTGCCTAGAGTGGCTTGAGAAGGAAAAGAAGGCCTGTGCACAAATCACACTTACCTTAAAGGATGAACCCCTCAGTGGAGTACTCTACACTACAACAGCACAGATGGTCTGGCAAAAGCTGAGTAAGCACTATGAAGGAA
Organism: Pulveroboletus aff. viridisquamosus; assembly: GCA_038088935.1. Classification (NCBI taxonomy): domain Eukaryota; kingdom Fungi; phylum Basidiomycota; class Agaricomycetes; order Boletales; family Boletaceae; genus Pulveroboletus; species Pulveroboletus aff. viridisquamosus. The sequence continues at coordinate 3,456 of JBBPJW010000707.1, forward strand.
GAGGAAAACAATCAATTGCTTACCTGATCAACATACTATTCTGTAGTAACCTATTGGATAACTCTTCTATAAAGATGAAGTTAAACTTGATGTGACAAAAGGCCAACATATTAACTACTCTTGATCAACCTCTTGATGACTCCCTTATTGCTGTAGCCATGGTAATCTCCTTACCACCTTTCTACTTAACACTTTGCACCATTCTCATGTCCACCAGTGATAAGCTATCAACAGACTGTGTCATTGCCCAAGTTCTTATTGAAGAACAAATCCAAAAGTCTGCAGCACAAGCTGCATTGTTGATCAAGGCCATGACAAAAACTAAGGTGAAGGGTAATAAGGCTGAAAAGCAGAGAAAGAAGCAAAAAGGAAAATGCTCTTACTGTAATCAACCAGGCCATTTTGTGGCAAAGTGCCAAAAGAAGAAGGTTGACAAGGCAAATAATGATTCCAGAGCCAAGGCAAATAAAAAACCTAAGGAAGGAGATAGTGAGCTAATGGCCCAGATCACTCAAACAGCTACAAGTAACTCTTCACCTCTTCTTTGACTTTTCATGGCACATAAAGATGTCCAAACCTTTTAAAAGAAATGGATTATTGATTCTGGGACATCTGTCCACATGAGCTTGCAGCAAAATTGGTTTAAAACCTACCATTCTTTTAGCTCCCCCCAATCCATCATTATTGGTAATGGATCTTCCATTTACACATTCAGTATTGGACATATTGGTCTCAACCTGCAACTTGAAAATGGTCAAGTTAGTAAAACAATACTTCATAATGTATTCTATGTACTTGCCCTGGATGGCAACCTTGTGTCCATTTCATGCCTTGCCAAGCACAGAATACAAGTGATCTTCAATAACACAACCTGCTACAACAAAGATGAAGACCAGACTGTAGGTATAGGACACAAAAATAACTCACTTTATGTGCTTAAAGCACTCAACTGCATCAAGGACCAAAGAGCCTATATCATGCACTTTCCCTCACATTTCCTTGACCTGAATCATCCTTTGTCTGCTTATGTATCTTGCTCTGAAGTATCCAAGGCTAGCCTTAATACCTGGCACTGTCAATTTGGCCATGTGCATCCTAGTGTAGTCCTCAACCTGTACCTGTTGTGGGAAACTTCCCACCCTCTCGAATCTTCTCTGATACCTTGGGGAACGCCAATGGTCTCTGGACTTTCCAATCTCTATGAGGCTTTTGACTAGTGGCCCCTAACTAGGCAATAGGGAAAGGATGAGCCTGAATGAGGTCCTGTGTATAAACCTGACCAAGTAGCAGATGAGAGCTGAGGGGGAACCCCACTAGGGGTCGGCCCTTAGATCGAGCTAGGACCTTAGCTGAAGTCACAAGAGGTTAAGACTGGAGAACCCAGCCTTGACATCTCCTGCTTATATATTGCTGGCAATGGTGCACAGACCAGCTACAGGAGACCTACCCTAATCTATGCTATCTGTGGACACCAATAGCATAAGAGGCTCATGACTAAGTAATAGATAGGGTGGGGAGAATGCATGGAGCGGATATGAGGAGTGAGGCAGTGGCCTCGCGACTAAGGGAAGGAGAAGAGGAACCACACCATGAGGATGTGGGAGAATGGAAGGGAAGCACCTTAATGCAGATCTATGAAGGAGGCATGGCAACCTTGAGGCCAAGGAGATCTATCTAGATCTCTGCCACAGATGCAGATCCTAATCTCCATAGAGATATCATCGGGTACTGATTTAAGATCCCATCGGGGATCCAGCCATATCACATGACCTATATCTTAGTGCGGGGGAATACTCATAGAGAACTACTAACCCTAGCCTAGGGCTTGCCTTATAAGGATACTCGTTCACACGATCACGTGCAACTGATCACATGACCAGCGCATCACATGCTCTAAGGTTCCCACAGTCATGTGCGACTGTCATGTTAGGCTTGTGCCATAACAAGAAGTCCCTCAGTAAAGGTTGGGGATGAAATAAGGACACTGGACTTGTTATGAACAAAGGGATATCTTGCCAACAAAGGGTTACAAGGAGAACTCAGAGTATTCAGAGAGAAACTAGGGTAAATGAGGCAGAAGTAGCATAAGAAACATGAAGGATAAGATATGCTACTTATACTAGGAAAAAAAAGGTTTAGACTTAGTTGAATGAGTCAGGGCAGATAACAGCTGCTAAGTAAGTGATCCATGTGAAAACAGATGGAACACAAGAAATGTTCTATATAAAATTGATATGGGTAACTACCTGTTCTTGTCCTTGATACTTGAGTCACTTCTTGGTGGATGCTCCTGTACCTGTCTCCTCAAACTGTGAAGCTTTTGTGCTAGTGGCTTCAAACTAGGCAACCTTAGAGTGAGACCTGGGACTCTTGTATAAATCCAAAGGCCAGACAGTAAGCAAGAGCTAAGGAGGGATCCTTCTTGGATCAGGTCCCAGATCACTACTGTGGATCTAGTGTAGAGGTCAAGAGAGCAAGACTGGGGAATACCCAGCTTGCACTCCCTGCCTTATATATTGTCAAAGTCCACACATGGACCATCTACAGGAAGCCTACCCTAGACTATGCTATCTATGGCCACCAATAGCATAAGGTGCTCATACCTCTAATAGATATATGAATGGCATGGGGCAGCAATGAGAAGTGAGGCAGTGGCCTTGCAGATAAGGGATGTGGAATGGAAGAGAATACCTGGTGGTTCTATGAAAGAGGCATGGTTACCTGGAGGCTAAGGAGATCCCATCTGGATCTCTGCCACAGATCAGATTCTAATCTAGATTGTAAGATCAGATATCATTGGATGGATCTAGATCTCATCTAGAGATCTACCACATCACATGACCAGACCTGGTGAAGGAATACTCTGATATATAGACACTAACCTTGGCCTAGGGTTTGCCTTATATGGCAACTCATTCACATAATCATGTGCTTCTGATCACATGACCAGAGCATCACATGCTCCAAAGACTCTCACGGTCACATGCAACCATCATGTTAGGCTGGAGCCATAACAAAAATAGCTACTAATAAAAGAAATGTTCTGAAATAAAAAAGTCTGAATATTTCAGAACATAACAAGGAAGCATATGGAATATACAAAGAGTGGAAGCTAAGACATAAGAAGAAGGAAAAGAATCAATTGTAACATTATTCCCCCAGTATATTTAATGACCTGGTTAAACACCAGGGAGATCTAGAAGGAAAGAGTGGGTAACCCAGTGATGTAGGCCCAGCTGACAGAGTTGATAATGTCATTATTATTGGTGTGATAAGAAGGTGGAGGGGGTAAGAGAGTCAGGGGAGTATGATGGTATAAGCCACATGAGCAATGAAAGTAAGAGAATCTATGAGAGAATTCACAAGAGAACTGGAAGTGAGAGAAGGAGAAGGAAGATAAGAGGGGTTTATAAAGTAAAGGGCAGCAAAGAGGGCAGTAAGCTTGATTATGGCCTGGTTGCCATCACAGGCATTATGGGCACTGATAGATGGCACAGTCAATGCAATAATATTCAAGTATGTGGCATTAAAAGTGCCCATTATAGTAGCAGAGGTAAGAGAGAGAGAGGGATGCATGACCATGATGGCCTATTTACCAATGTTTGACTTAGATAAGGATGGCAATCTCTTCAGGGGAGAAAGGGAATAAGAATGCAGAGGGGAAGAAGGGCTTAATAGAGAAGACATTAACATGGGATTCAGAAGATTCATGTTTAAAGCAGTTAACATTTGTAAGGAATTCATTAAACTCTAACTGATAGATGAGGTTATCTAGGACAAAGAACATTTGTCAATGAATGGTGTTCAGACCCCAGCATATATTGTAAGTGTGAGCTTCTGTGGAGTGGTAGAAAAGGGTGTTTATAAGGTAAATGTGCTTAACCTGGTGAAAGAGTATATAAAGGGCTCAGAGAGGAAAGTTTATGTCTAAGTGAGAGCTAATTGAAAAAGAGAGTTGTGAGTCAAAAATAAAGGAATGGGCTAGGGTGGAATAGTCTGGGAAGTGATCTTTAGGGAAGAGGGCATGGGCAGTAATGGGGAGATCTACCACAGTGACAGTATGCATGGAGATAATGGGTCAGAGGACTAGGGATGGGATAAAAATATATAAAGGGGCAATGGCATAGACTGGTTTCTTAGTCTAGAGCACTTGTTTACCTTGTTCCCTAGTGCCTCCTCTAGGCTGCCATTTTTTTGTCCTCTCTAGTTTTGGGTACTTTTTAAGGTGGTTTTCTCTTGCTATTGGTCTAGATTCATAACACAAGTGCTTAAAGCTGGGGCCTTGAGATGCTACTGCTATAGTATTTATATGTTACAGGTCTGCACACAAACCAAGACCCTGATGGGAACTTTCCCATGTATAAGGCATGGGAATCAAAAAAAGAAAAGCAATTATAGAAAAATCAATGCTATACTGAAAGACCTTAAGCAACTATACCTATGACCTTGGTATATACTCCTGCTGCTACTGAGACTACCACTGAAGCCTAACCTTTGAACTAGAGGCTAGAAAAACTAGACAAGAAGGATTTTGAGTCAAGGAACTTGTGAAAACCTTAGAGGTTTAAGTATACAAGACTGGAGAACTCCAGCTTGAACTTGCACCCCTTTTATACTATTATATCTTGAGCATGGACCAGAAGAGTGTGCCCTGCCCTACAGTACTGTACAGTAAGCTGACCAATGGCAGAAAGAGAGTGAAAGTCTAGAAATACATGAGAGATACAGGTGGTATAAGATTATAGGCTAGATTAGTCTAGATCTAGTGAAATATGAAGTGGTAAAATGTGAAAATGTGAAGATGTGAATAGGTGACAAGGTGAATAGGTGACAGGGTTATATGATGTGACCATGTGAAGAGTACAAGGAACATGCAAAGGGGTAAAAAATGAAATAAAAGGAAAATATGTATTATAACAACTAAAGGTTATGCTTCTCTAAAATGGAAAAGAAGTACAGAAGAGACAGAAATGCAACTAATCCTGCAGGGATCAAAGACATGAGGCTAACACTATGCCCTGAATCATGTGATTCATCATGTGCTCTAATAAGATAAAAGATTAGATAAAGCCATGTGATCAGAAAAATGAAAAAAATGTGTCATAACATAAAGTTATAGAACATAACTAGTAATTAAGTTTCTTGAAGTGTGAAGTATATTTGTAAGTGGGTAAGGGGACTAAAAATGTTGCGAACCTCTCGCAACTACCACTTTTACATCACATGATCATGGGAACCCTACTCCTTTTCAGGATAACCCTAGCCTAGAGCTTAGCCATTTCCTACAAGTACTTTACAGTCAGTGGTCATGTGATCACATCTGAGGATCTTCCCTGGATCTGCCTGGGATCTTCCTGATCTGGATCTGATCTATCTCCACGGATTTGATGGATCCTGAGATATGATCTCATCTGTGGCAGAAATCCTCATTCTCATGGTGTACCCTGACCTTCTCTTCCATTCCACACATGTTATCTGTGAGGCCACTGCCTTATCCCTTTATATCAGCTCCATGCTGTTACCTCTCCTATTTAATAGTGCTCTCTTACTGCTATTGGTTTACATAGATAGTGATACTCTAGGGTAGGCCATACTTAGTTGGTCCGTGTGCCTCCCTAGGCAATATATAAGGGGTGGGTGCAGGTGGTAAAGTCTCCTCAGACTTTATCACTTTGTATCTTGCAAGTTTGCACTTCTTTGAATACCAGCCCTTTCTAGGACAGGCCCTTAGTTGCTCAGGCACAAGTCTCCTTCGAGTCCTCCTTTGTTACTCCCTCCTTGGTTGCTCCTTTCAGGATCCTCCATTAGAAGTTCTTCCTTTTGTGTTACTCCTCCTCCACTTTGTCTAGGTATAGCCTCTGGTATCCAGAGTCATAACAAAAAAAAAGGGAAAAAGGGAATGGAGATGTTTATATGCCTTAACAAGTTTAGAGACATTATAGAGATTGAACTTAGTGTTATATACCTGAATCATAATGCCCCTATATGCAATACAGACCAGCATGTGACAGCAGTAACAACAACAACAAGAGGGCTTTTGTGCTAGTGGCTCTAAACTAGGTGGTAAAAGAAAGGAAAGTAAGCCAAGGCCCAATAAGAATGTGAATACCATACTACATAGGAACTAGCATCAATAAAGGCCTAGTAACAGAAGTGGTCAAGACTAGGTTGCCCCAAGTCTCTTTACTTCTTATATATTAGCAACAGATGTGCACAGACCAAGTATAGGAATAGTAACTACTATCCATGGACCAATAGCAATAAGTACACAGAGCTGATAAATAAAGAAGCATGGCATGAAGGGTAGGGATGAGGCAATGGCCTTGTGGATTAGGAATAAAAGAGAAGAAAAACCACACCATAAGGATATGGGAGAATGGAAGGAAAAATGTAAAAACAGCAGATATAAATAAGACATGGCTACCATAAGATCAAGAAGATTCCATCTGGATCTCTACCATAGATTGATTCTAATCTAAATTAGTTAGATTAGATATTATTAGCATCAGATCTTGATTACATCTGAAATCTGCCATATCATGTGACTATTACTGTGCATTGAAGAATACTCTGAATAAAGACCAAACCTATGTTTAGGATTAACCTTGTTTAGTCAAGCAAGTCTTATGGTCACATAACAAGACCATTAGTATTCTGCTGAGTATATAACACTCAGGTTTCCATAAGTTCTCTTCTAATAAGTAACCCTTCCATTGAATTAAAAAGAAGCAAAAAGAAGACAAGCCATAATATTTTAATATCTGCTTGACTTCATGTTCTTCTTGACCTTCTATAAGGTCCAGGAGTAGGGCAGAGAAATTGCTTCCATGGATATTGTTTTTATAATAGGGCAATAATAGAGAAGTGTGGAAGACTGGATGGATCTTCCAGGAAGTGGGAAGGCAAAGTCAGTAGGTAATTAGAGACAATACCTCTGTGATGGCAGAAGATCCTTTATGTTTTAAATTGAATTTGGAATACATGATGGAATATTTGAGGTTTCTGGCTTCTAGCCAGACTTTAGATCCCTTGGTAAAGAAAATGAACTTAGAGTGAATGCAAAGTACCATGGTCTGGCAGGCAAGGTTGTGGATTGCAAGGGCTTTATCTCTAGCTGCAGTTAAATTTTTTAATTTGTTAGCTATATAAGGGTTTTGGAAATCACTAAGAGAAAAGCATGGGGTTTATATTCCATTATGAGATAGAACAGGGATTATTTTGTAATAAAGTAAGGGCAGTGGTTGTGAATAAACTCTGCATGTGTTATATACTTAGCAGAACACTGATGGTCTTGTTACATGACCATAAGACAGGCTTGCCTAAACAAGGATAATTCTAGGCTTAGATTTGATTTATATTGGAGTATTCTCCAATGCTAGGTAAGAGTTATGTAATGTGGCAGATCTCTAGATGAGATTTCCTTAGCCTTATAGTGGCCATGCCATATTCATCTCTGCTTTCCCTGCATCTTCCCTTTCATTCTTCCACATCCTTATTGTTATGGATCTAAACCAACAGCAAGAGGAATCCATCTTGAAGGATGCCCAATACTGGGGGAACAAAAGAATGGCAGCCTAAAGAAGGCACTAGAAAACAAGGTAAACAAGTAAACAAGTGCTCTAGACTGGAAAACCAGTCTATGCCCTTGCCCCTTTATATATATGTTATAATCCCATTGTATATTAATGGTCTCACTCATGTGACCATGGGACTCACCTGCCATATAAGGATAAACCCTAGGCTAGGTGTTGATTTATTATATCAGAGTATTTCCTGCTGATGGGTTAGTCACATGATATGGCTGGATCTCAGATGAGATCTTAGATTGTACCAATGATATCTGATCTGACAGATCTAGATTAGAATTGGATCTATGGCATAGATTAAGATAGATCTCCTTGGCCTTATAGCAGCCATGCCATATTCATATCTGCTGACCCTGATGCATTCCATTCTCCCATATCCTTATGGTGTGGCACCCTCTTTCATATCCCTTGATCCATGAGGCCCTTGCCTTATTCCTAGATTACACCCTATGCTCTACTTCCTATTTAAGAAGGTATGAGTTGTTACTGCTATTGATTCACATAGATAGTGAAATGGCGGTCTCGCCATCCTGGCTTGTATCTTGTGTCTTCCTTGATGAATGCCTATATTCCTATCTGCTGAGGCTTTTGGCTAGTGGCCCCTAACTAGGCTGTGTAGAGAAAGCTAGAATGGTCCTGTATAAAGCTTGAGGCTCAGTAACCAAGTGAGTTGGCCTTAGGAGAGCTAAGGTAGATCCCCCCCTTGGGGACAGACCTAAGATTCAGAGTCCCTCTTGTGTAAATCCTGTAAGAGTCAAGAGGACAAGACTGGGGAATACCCAGCTTGTGCCCCCTGCCTTATATATTGTCAAGGCCTGCACATGGACCATCTACAGAAGGCCTACCCTAATGCTAGCTATCTATGTTAACCAATAGCCTAAGTAGCTCTGTGGACCCTGGGGATATAAATAGGAGAACATGCATGGATCGGATGGAAGAAGTGAGGCAGTGGCCTTGTGGATAAGGGATGGTAGAAGAGAGCACCACATCATGAGGATGTGGGAGAATGGAAGGGAAGCACTGCCCTGGTTCTATAAATGTAGCATGGCCATCATAAGGCCAAGGAGATCCCATCTGGATCTCTGCCACAGATCAGATCCTAATCTCCAAAGAAATATCATCAGAGTCCTAGATCTAAGATCTTATCTGAGATCCAGCCACATCATGTGACCTAGCTTGTGCCGGGGAATACTCTGAAGGACATCTGACCTTAGCCTAGGGTTTGCCTTATAAGGCTACTTGTTCCCACAATCACGTGGTCTGAAGTCTCTCATGATCATGTGTGACCGCATGTTAGGCTGGAGCTGTAACAGACAGTAGTTAGTCATCCTGTGTATGAGGCTGTGCCCTTTGATAATATATATACAGGGTGGGCAAGACCTGGAGTCTTTCCAGTTTTGATCACTTGTATCTTTACTTCCCTTTATCTGGGCTCTACAGCTGAGAGTTAACCCAGATCTTTTATTCTGCCTCTCCCTTTCAAGATTCCCAAGCCTAGTTGGGGCCACTAGTCTCAAAAGCCCTCTTGTTGTTCTTGTTGCCTGTTACTCACCAGTTGTTTGCTGTTATTTGGATTGCACTCTGAAGGGTGCATAACAATATATGGCTATAAAGTGTGCATGGACCAGACCATAAGGAATACATGAGGTAGCTGGAATACAGAGAACAATGCTAAATAAGGAAATAGAGCAAAAGAAAACTAAATAGGAACCAATGGCAAATAGAGAGTAATTAGTAAAAGAAAGCAAGTGTGATATCCTACACTTTATTATGCACCTGCCATGCTCATACAAAACCTATGCTGTTCTTGGAACCAATCTTTCTGACTCCCCATTTCCACTCCACTCCCATTCCAGGTTCATCCTTGTTCCATTCCCAGTACTCACTACCTTAGTATTTGCTCCATCTTTCCTGGACCACTTTGCTCTACTTTTACACCATTGCCCACCCCTAGTTATCTTTATCACCATCCCTGTCCCTGTCCCTGTCTCTGTTCCTCCCTCTCTATCTTTGCTTCCTCTTGTCACCTCTCAGTTTCAGCTTGACAATATTGGATGTTGTTCTTTCTGACACCTTCATTTGTCTCTTAGATACTTAGACACTGTCATATTCTGTGCCTTCCAAGCCCATTCCCACTTCCTCCAGCACAACTCCAGTTGATTCTAAGTTGCATACTCTCTAGTCCCTTCTTTTCCACTACTATACCTACAACTTCATGTTCACTGAACTCTGCTTTATTCCAATACTATTCCATAGTTACTCTGATATTTCCTCCCATTCCTGTCCCTTGTTCCCTTGCTTCTCCCTACCACCCTTTAGTTTCAGTATGACAAGATTGGACATTGCCCTACTTGACATCTCCATTTGTATCTTAGTTATTTAGACACCTGCTTCACTTTTGAGTTAACATTTGTCTCATTTTACTATACTTAGTCAGTTCCTGCTCCCCTAAGGTATAAGTACAATAGCTCTGTATCCTGTACATCAGTTTGAATATCAACAAAAGCACCCCCATGTCTGCATCAGTTCATTCTCACTCTAAACAAGCCTTTGGGTACTCTTCAACCCTCCAGGGTAACTCTGGAGTTTCCAGCATTATAGTCAATTTGACTTAATGTTGCCTTTGCCACCTAAGCCAAAGTTCCCAACCATTCTGACCCTCTGGCTCTGCTGGGGATCACAACTAGCCTAACAGCTACCTTTGACGAGTCTAGATAACTCTGCTTCTTAAGACTGGATCTGACATCCCTTGTCTTGTCTGTCTCTTTTGTTAAGCCCTGAGCAAGCTCTCCTCTGTATCTCTAGTAGTCTGCAAATTGGGACACCAAGGCTATGCAAGGGCACACCACATAAGATGAAGCCAAGTCCTGCCCAACTCTGTCAAACTCCACTGTATCTGCTCTATTAAGCAAGAAAGGTAACCTCCACTAACTGACTGCCCAACAACTTCAGAAACCTCCGGACTTGTCTGGAGTACTCCAGAGAGCCTTGACATCCCTTGCTACAAGCTTTGACAGTTTGATGAGTTTTGAGAAATGTTTTGACACATTTTCATGGTGTGGTTTCTCTTTCATTCCTATTCCTTAATCCATAAGGCCACTGCCTCACTTCTCATTCCTGCCCCATGCCTTTCTCTCATTTACTATAGAGCCAGTTATGCCATTGGTGTCCATAAATAGTGTAGGTTTAGGGTAGGCTCCCTATACTTGGTCTATGCACAAGCACTGGCAATATATAAGGCAGAGGGTGCAAGCTGGGGAAACCCAGTCTTGCTCTTTTGACCTCTAGGCTGGTTATACAGGCTAAGTTCACTACTAGTGCTGCTGGCTATTTGTTTATACAAGAGAAGTGGTCTTATTCTTTTTGTTTGCCTAGTTGGGGCCACTAGCACAAAAGCTCTACCAGTTATCCAGGACAGACTAGGAGTGTTCACCAAGGAGCATATCAAGTATCAAGGCTAGGATGGTGAGAAGTTATAACAGGAAGGGTGAATTTTGCCCACACAAAGGTTTTTTTCAATGAAGTCCTTGATAGCTTGGCATTTTGAGGGGAACAAGGGATAGATCTTCCTGATTTTGAGGATAAAGGTCTCTTTGAGGTTAATTTCATGGTCATAGGGTCTAGATGGAGGAAGTTTGTCTAGTATCTTGGAGGTATTAGAGAAGATAGTGGAGAATTGTTGGTATTCAAAGAGTAGGGTGGTCTAAGGTTTGGTCTTTTTGGCCTCAATGGCTAGCTCAGTGGAGAAGGTGAGCTTGGCAACTGTTACTAAGGGGAGGAATACAGAACACACATTAATAACATGAGAGAAGTGTTATTGATAGAAATCATTATCAATTTGTTGGTTCAGTAACTTGTGATTAAGGTAATGGACAACATGTTTATTGTCAGAAAGAATTGTTTCTCAGATACTATATTGTTGAAGGGTGGGCTGGGCTGCCTTGGAATGGTAAAGTTCCTTTGATTGGTTAGAGAAGAATAAAATGGTGAGTGAGTTAGCCATCCAGTCTATAGTGGGATTTGTGGCCTAAAGCCACAGGAGTCCTAGAATAAGGGTTTTCCTGCCACATGTCATAACATGGCAGGAAACTGAGTGGGTTACTTCTTCAATTTGAAGGAGTATGGTGCAACTGTGGGTAATGCAACCCTTCTTGTTCAGGGAGGAGTTAACATTGCAGATGTTCAGGGGGGTGGGAAAGTAGATAGTGGGAAACTTGTGGTAAGAGATAAACTTCCAGTTAATACAGTTGATTTGCACTCTGCTGTCAATGAGGGTAAAGGCATCTATGACTAGGCTTGAGTATATGGAGGGAGATACTTGTATGTTGATTCTCATTGATTTTCTAGACAAGAATACTAGTACAGGTGTGCACAAGAAGGAGGGAGCACCTTGCATAGAGGAGGTACTCTGATTCAAAAATATGAATTCTGACTCTTTCCACTTCTGCTTCATCTTTGCTAACCTCTTGAATCCTTGATTCTTCTTTGGCAGCAACCTTTTTAACTGATTTCTTGGTGGAAGTGGTGGTTTTTGAGTTGGAGGTGGAAGGAAAGTTGGGGCAGAAAGTGGCATTGTATCCAGACTTCCTGCATCTGAGATAGAGACCAAGCTTGAAGCATTGTTCTCATTTCTGGGGAATGAGTTTACTGACTTTGATGGAGTTGACATTCATGGAATTTGAATCTTTTTCTACTTGGGAGATAGAGAAGGTGCTGGGAATCCATGCATAAACTTTGAGGTTATTTTGACAGAGTTCCATGAGCTTAGTATAATCAGAGGTTCCTTGAAAGTAAACTGCTTTCTTGTACCAGTCCTCAATAAGTGAAACAGCTTCTTGTCATTATTTTCTTATGTCTCAATACTAAGCCTGATGGATGCTGACAAGCAGTGGTTTTATGCTAGGATCACTGAGAACTAGGCAAAGGAAAATAATGAAGGAGTCAAGTGCCTTGTATTAAGCTAAGAGCTCAAGCATGCAAGACTGAGTTGTTCCATCTTGCACCAGCCTTTTATATATGCTACAAGAGAGTGCATAGACCATGTAACTAGGGTCTGCCCTAAACTATGCTACAGTAAGCAGACCAATGGCAATAAAAGAGTAAGTACCTTAGCAATATCTCATGAGAACTGCCAGGCAATAATGTTATGGTCTAGAATGTTCTGGAACATGCTATGTGAAAATGTGAAGATGTGAAATAGTGAAGAGGTGAAGATATGATATAATCAGGGTTCCCAGGGTCATGTGATGTGACAAGTGAAGAGCCAAAGTGAAAAATACAAAGTGGGTAAAAATAAAAGAAAAGTGAAATTATAACAATAAGAGTGGGATCTTTATTAAGATTTTGGATCCAATAGAATAGTCAAAGGGGGATTCTGGCTTTATAATAAATTATAAGAACATTGTTGTTCTTGATATTGGCAAGTACTGCATAGTTCTGGAACTTGGCAGTATATTTAGTGAGAGAGGGAGTCCATTTACCTTTCTTGTTCTGGCAGATCTGGGTATTAGCTAGCCAATGAACAGCAGTGACAATAGTGTTCTGCTTTTTGAACATAGTGTTGAATGCCTTGACAAAGGTACTAAAAGTTCCCATGGAGACTATAGTACCAGTAATGCTCTTTTTTTGATATATAGTTGTTTAGGAGAGAGTGGAGCCCTTGATCATATAGGATAGAGTAAAGGCAATCTTCTTCTTATCTGAGTTGTAGACCACAGCATTGACAAAGAGATAAAACTGGATGGAGTCCAGCCAAGCTTCTGCTTTGGAGTGGTCACTGTCAAAGTATTCAGAAGTGCTGAGATAGAGCTCAGTTGGTTTGCTAGAGGAAGAGGTGTTGGGCATGGTGGGGGTGAATTTGAAGGCAGTGGGGGAAATGTGAAAAAGAGGTCTTTGCTTAGTGGGGGTGGGAGAGGGGAATATGAGTATGCAAGGGATCTGGAGGAAAGAAGAGAACTCATGCACTAGAGCATAATCTTGTTCTTGATATTTGATGGAGGAAAGGACAAGATCTTGAAGATCTTCTTCCAGGGTACTAGGGTGGTAACTAGGGGCATCTTCAGGTTCAGAAGACTCTATGGGATTCTCTGCAGATTAAGTTCTAGGCTTTTTTCAGAGAATGTTGAGAAATAAAGGGATCTTGAGTGGAATGGTGGTAAAACTACAGTGATGGTAGCCACAAGTAGATATGCTACTTCTTTTGTTATGCTAGATCCAGGTAGGGACTAACATAGACCTTATGGGCTAAAGCTAAGGGGTTGGCTTAATGTTGGTTAGTCAAAGAACTAAAAGATGATGCAGATGTGGAATGGTACTGGGATTCCATAGTAAAGGTTGGGGATAAGACTAGGATGCTGGGACTAGTTGAGGACAAAGGGATACTTGGCAATGAAGGTTGCAAGTGGGCTGAGAGGTTTCAATAATGCTTTCAGAGGAACAAAGTGAAATAAGATGAGACAAGGCAAAGTAAGGCAGAAGTAGCATAAGAAACATGAATGGTGAAGTATACTACTTATACTGTAGTGGATAGAGTTTAGACTCAGTTGAATAAGTCAGTGTAGATGACTAAGTTGACTAAGTAATTCATATAAAAACAGATGGAATGTAACGAAAGTGGATAATAAGTAATATTGCTGACAGAGAAGAAGTTCTGGAACAAAAGAAGTCTGAATGTTCCAGAACATAATAGGGAATGTGTCAGGGATACATGAAGTCTGAAGCTAAAAAAAAAGAAAAAGAAAAGAAAAGAACCTATTATAATACTTATACTCTGCTTTCATTATATTCCATTTATTTTTACACAGATTACTTAGTTACCATTAGTTATGCATTTTAACTCATTCAACTGAGTCTTAACCTTATTTCTCTTAGTATAAGTAGTATACTTTCTTCTTTATACTCCCTATGCTACTTCTATCTTTTACTTTGCCAATATTATTTTATTCTGCCTTATTAGAACCCTTAGTCCACCCTTCAATGGAGCCCTGCTTGCAACTACCATTGGCAAGCACACCTTTATCTTTAGAATAGTACTAGCATTCTAGCCTTGTTTTTAATCTTCAATAAGGAACTATAATGCTGTTCTGCATTTGTACCACCCATAATATTTAAAGCTAACCATTGTCAAGTCTCACCCCTAGCTCCACTATAGCCATAAGATCTATGTTAGTCCCTACCCAAGTCTAGCATAACAGGTACCAGAACTAATATAAAGATATATTATATAAGATAAAGTCAAGCTCTATTTGATTCTTTCTCTAGAAAGTTCTGAAAAAAATCCAGAGTATGCCTGGCTATTTAATACTACTCTAAACTAGTGTATGGTAAGCTAGCTAATGGCAGAAAAGAAGCAGGGACCTAGAAATACATGAGATAAGACATAAAACTATAATAGGATATAATGTTATGATCTAGACCAATCTAGATCAGTAATATATAAAGGAGTGATATGTGAATATATGACATGTGAATATATGAAATGGTAAGAGTTACCAGGATTATGTGATGTAACAATGTGAAAAGTCAGAGAAACATAAAAAATGATAAAAATAAAAATAAATAAAAAGTACATTATAATAAAAAGGCTCTTTAGTGCCATCCTATATTTGCATTTGTTCATTGTTCTTAGGCTAACTGCTGTCAAGCCTTATCTTTGACCTTGACAACAGAATACACATTTAAAGGTCTATGTTAGATTCTATCTGGGCCTATTATAATAGCTTCTGCCTTGCTTTTAATCTCTTAGATGTCTAACTCTTGTTGGTCAAATAATTCAGAAGGTTTCCTGCATTTTAAAAACTGCATCTATATTTCAGATGCCTTTGACCTTTACCTCTGGGTTCTCTGTTTTAAACATGACTACTCCCTATTAATAAATATTTACTTGCCATTATTATAACACACTTTTTCTTTTCTTGATCATGTGACCTTATCTTATCTTCTTCACATGATTATCTAATCTTTTATTTTATCAGGGCATGTGATGAGTCACCTGATTCAGGGCTTAGAGTTAGCCTTATGCCTTAGACCCTGCAGAATTCATTTTCATTTCCATCTCTTCTGTTTTTTTCTTCCATTTCAAGAAGCTGGACCCTTGATGGTTCCCACACAAGTTTCTCTTCTTTTTAATCCCTGTGCCACATGTATGGGAACTACCCCATCAGAGGCTTGATCCATGTGCATAACTGCAGCTTATGCAAACTATAGCATTAGTATCTCAAAGCCCTAGCTTTGAGCACTTGTATAATACAGTGTTAACTTGTTGCTTTCCTTTTTGTATAAATCTCTTTTCTTGTGAGCCTGTGGCACTTTGATATCAAGATGCATAACAGCCATCCTTTAAAATACAAATGGCAATTATATTTATTCCAGTTTGACTCTTTATTTGTTGATTATCTGTGAGTTGCTGATATAAAATGCCACTATAGCCTAGATATTGGGATATTTGGTCCAGATGAACAGAACAAGATGTGGTTTGATATCCAGTCAATCAACAGATTATGGTGGGCAAGCCAATTATATTTTAGAACAAGAGAATTAGATCTATTCAATGAAGTAACATAGAATGTCATTGAAGTAATATCACCGGTTTTAAAATGAACTAAAAAGTCAACAGAATAAGAAATAATAGAATTAGAGGAGCCATCAAATAGTTGGAGTTAAAGTAAAGAGACAGAATATATTGGAAGTTTGTAAATAGTAACTAACTTTATATTTATGAAACAATTAAAAGAACCAGAGTCAGTTAGAGTAGAAAATGATGGGATGGGATAGGAGATAAGAGTAACAGAAGGCATAAGAGAACTAGAACTTGAAAGAGTGGACAAATTGAGTCTAATCTCCTATGATGTACAGAAAGGAACAACACAATTTTCAGCCTGTGTAGAGCCATGGAGATTATGGATTATTTTTTTGCCTCTAAGAAAGAGGCCTCTGAATTGCCTTATGGAGCAGAGATCATAGTGGCATGAGATTTACCTGCTTTGAACATACAGTGAGCAACAAAACTATTGCAATGCCTAATCTTAATTTGGTACATAAAGTACACCATAATTTCATGTGGGAATTTCACTTAGCTTTGGTGAGACTGAATATAGTAGTCATTCATGGCTACAATTCAATTCCCAGGTCATGTAATTTAATTCACAGGCTCATGAGATATACTCCAATTAATCAAGGTACTCATTATAATAGTTTTGTTGCTAACATAGAAATATGTGAAATTGATATATTTTGAGATGTTCTTACATAAGCTATTGGTTATGTGATGTACACAGATCCTTCAATGATACAAACAAACCAAGATATCACTTCTCTTTTCACTACAACCATTATGAAATCCCATTTTACTGAACAAATCACTTACATTGCTTTTTTTCTGAAATTGTTATAATATTTTTACTATCTTTTCACTCTTCACATGTCACATCACATGACCCTGTGAACCCTTTAATTTTCACTTCTTCACATATTACAGTCTAGACTAATCTAGGCTATAATGTTATGCCTTATAATTAGCATATGTTTCACTTAGACAAATACTTCTCTTTTGCCATTAAATGGCTAACTGAGCAGTAGTTTAGGGTAGGCCAGACTTACATAATCTGTGTGCATTCCTGTAACATATATAAGGGCTTGGTTCATAGCCTGGATTTTCCCAGTCTTGTCTAGTTCTAGTTGACCTGGTTAAAGCTAACTCTAGTCACTCAAAGCACCTATCAGGGTAGTAGCCATCCTTAAATGCATGGGCAATGCATTGAACTGAAAACTGAGCTGTAACTGTGACTATACTCTAGTGGATGCTATAACAACTAGAGTTGACTTTAACTAGATCAACTGGAACTAGGTAAAAGAAAGTGAAGAAATCAAGTAACTTATATAAAGTATAAGCTCAAGTGTACAAGACTGGAAAACTCAGGCTGTGAACTAAGCTCTTATATACTATACAAAGTTATGCACAGACCATGTAAGTCTGGCCTACCCTAAACTACTGCTTAGTCAGCCATTCAATAGCAGAAGAGAAGCATCTAACTAAAAACAACATGCACTAATCATAAAGCATAACATTATAGTCTAGACCATGACTATATAAAGAGATGAAAATGTGAAATAGTGAAAGAATGAAAGTTCCCAGGGTCACATGATGTGACATGTGAAAAGTAAAAAGATGGTAAAAATGAAAAAACATTATAACATATCCAGTTTTCAAGTTTCTGGCTTAATGCATTGCCCATGTGTTTCAGGAATTGAATCAATCTACTCACCAGATTTTTAGTGCTACTGGCCTAAATCACTCTACTATTAGTAGAATTTATTCCAAACTCCTTCCCAATCTTCCAAAAGCCACTGGAGAATATTTATTCCTGCCATTTATCTGATTGGAAGTAAAAAGGCTAAAAATGCTGTTCAAGTTAGTTATACCCTCTCTAATATCAAGAACCATTTCATCTCCTCTGAGATTATGTGCTATTATCTCAAACAACCAAAAATAAAGGCTATAGTCAAGCAAAAATGGCCTCTTATTTTCAAGTATCACAGGCAGACAAGATTAGACTTTGCTAAGAGCCATTAGCATTGGACTGTAGAGAATTGGAAGTGAGTTACTTGGTCAGATAAGACAAACATTAATCACACTGGATTAGATGGTAGAAAATGGGTGTGGAAAAAGGCAGAAGAAAACCTTAGTAATAGGCTTGTGAAAGAAATAGTGAAATTTAAGGGAGATTCTTTGATAATGTGGAGTTATATGACTTGAAAAAAAGTGGAAATGGCTTGTAAAATTGATGGTAGAATGGATGCTAACCTTTATGTGCAGATTTTGGAGGATAAGCTCCAAGAAACCCTATAATATTATGGCAAATCTTTAAAATTATTTTTTAACAGAATAATAATCTCAAGTATACTAGCAAGAAGGCCAGGAATTGATTTTCTGACCATGATTTTGAGGTCATGGTATAGCCTGCTCAGTCTTCCAACCTCAATTATATAGAACATTTGTAATTTCTTTTCAAAAGAAGGCTAGCTATTATAACTCTGGATCTTAGAGGCTAAACCTAGACACTAAAGACAGAGAAAGAATATAAGGAAGAAATATGAAGGAGGCTCAGATAATAAGCAATCAAAGAGGGGATTAGAAGAAGAACTTGAAATAAAACTTGAAGTTGTGCAACTATGGGCTAAGCTTGAAAGGGCTAAGATTCAAAGAAGTATAAACTGCAAAATACAAAGTAATTAAGTCTAAAGAGACTTGACCACCTTATATCCACCCTTGTATATTGCTAGGAAAGGCACATGGACCAGTACAGGAAGCCTACTCTAGACTACTGCTATCTATGGACACTGTCATATTTTAAATCATTATGCCCACTCTACAATATCTTTAATGTAACTCCAGTTGGAGATTAATCTTAAGCTATGTGCTGGCTAGTTTCCATTTACCTCATTCTCTATCTACCTAATGATACTTACAAATTCCTCATATATACTTCTGTGTCCTTTTAACATAACTCCATAGTTCTTTTGACCTTATGTCCTATTTCTTGCCCTTCTCACTTATTTTCTGTCTTTCTTTAGTTTCTTTAATTTCATTCTGACATGACATTGTCAGTGTCATACCTGACATCTCCATTCATATTCAGGTTGCACTGACATCTGCTTTTACTTCTGCAATAACTCCTGTTTCATCTTCTTTTTCTTGTTCAAT
>JBBPJW010000708.1:0-22720 GCA_038088935.1 Pulveroboletus aff. viridisquamosus
TTCAATAAAGTCTTTGTTTTCAAATGGCTATATCTTCACAGCCATTATACCAAATTACATAACCTATAAATCAAATCATTGCCAGGAGTAGGTACTATATTTGGTTTTATCAAAGCAAAATGAAATTCCCATGCATGTTTGCAGGGCACTTCATGCCCTGTATCTAGATTAAATATTGAAATGCTTTTCGAAGTCACTGTAAAGTAATGACAAAGTACAAGAAAAAAACTAGTGAATTTACTGATGTATTTCTGCTGAAATTTCAATTGGCTTCAAATGGCAACTCCCAGGATGTCTATCATGCCATGCTATCTGCACTTAAGAACATTGAAATCATGATGACAGAGGACCTATTGAATCTGAGCAATCTGGTGCTCATCCGTCTATGGTATCAGCTTATGTATGTTAGAATTTGTAATTACCTACGCTCCATAGCTTACATAAGCTAGTACCTACAGCGGACCATTAGTTACCTAGGATACTTAGTGACTACAAGTATCCTGCAGTCCAGCAATGTAAGCTCTACGGCGTAGGAAATTGTAAATTCTAACAACAAATGACGCCAACTCGCGCACCGCCGATACCACTTGGCTTCCTCTCGTTCCGCCACACGCTGTCTCCTCCCCCCGACAAGCTTTCCAGAGCGTTACGACTCTTCGCGTGTCTGAGACAACCCTTCGGCGGGCTATTGCCTGTTCCTCTATTGCATTGGATCACCCTATCGTCGTACAACTGCTCACGGAGGTGCCAGCACACTATCTCGCACAGAAGACACGGAGACTGGACATCCTAAATTTTGCAGCTATTGTTCTGCTGTCTTTTTTTCTGGGACGCGGACGTGTGCGATCTTGGACACATATACACGTTTGTAGTATCCCGCATATCATGGCGGTCTCCATTGTGGTTTGGCGGCTTAGATTGATTAACACAGGCGGCCGGACGGGTTGAAGGCGAAGAACTGACTGCAGGTTGTTGTCACCAAATATTCCAAGCTTACGGTGTATGTAGTGATCGCTGCCTCGGACTAGTAACACATGACCGACAGTGTTCCGTGGTCCGTCAGGGCGTCTGATCGGTAAACCTGACACATTTTATATTGTATCAGGGTAGGTTGACGTGCTTGATATGCCGTCTGGGATAGTGTGGAGGTGGTTTGGATGGCTCTGGTATATGCATCATCAAGTGCTTGTGCCTTTTGTGCTGACTTGACTTGTTGCCAGCTAGTGCCCTCATATCGACTCGTTTTGAGTTGTTGTGCATGTCACTCACTGTGCCATCCATCCGCCGTTGATCCTCATAATATTTCAGTGAAGGTAAAATCAAGTCACTTATCGAGTAGACCGTCACTTGCATAGAGGCGTGGTCAGTAAACGAGACGTCTACGACAACTCAGCTCAGAACCAAATATGGGGAAATCAGATCGTCTCGGACGTTATTTTACCGGAGCATTCAAGACACGTCATCTGGTGACGAAGACCAGCCAGGTGGGATCAATGGGAGAGATCGTTGGGAGACGCTGCAGACCCGATGTACAGCAACGAATGCTACCTAGACTAGCCTCCAGAGCTACCTACCTTATTGAAGAAGAACTCAGTCATGTGCGAGACAACGGACTATAATCATATGTACCTATTGAAGAAGAACTATACGCAGGTAAGTAAAAGTGAGTAGTTCGTAGAGAAGAAAGCTCACCTCAGTCGTGTGCGAGACAATGGACTGAGGCGCTCTAGACTAAGAGATACATTATATATATGAACTCCAATGTATCTTATGATTATGGTAATGACAGCATTTGTAAAACTGCCAGGTTGAAACAGAAAGGAACAAGAGATAAAGTACATACGCGAGATAGTAGCAAAGGAGTCCTTTGGAACTGAGATACCTCCTGAACAGGTGACGTTGAGTCCATATGCATACCTGTTAGGTACGGCGTATTGTGAGTTCCTGGCTACGCGCATGCTTGTCAATTCCGACATACCTCACCAAGAGGTCCTATGATCTACTGAGACTTGCAGAGCAAGTCGGAAGTTGCAACAACACACCGAAAGTGCCAGTCGATAGGATGGAGGCGAGTGTGTGCTTGCATGCGAAGTTGGCGACGACACACGAAGAAAATCCATCCAAAAGACATCGTGAAGGTACTGCTCGAGGGGAGTCAAGCGATAGTGGGCAATACCAAACGTGAAACGGACGTCTCGGGAGCATCCAAGGGTGACGAGGGGAGCGTGCCGAACAGGCGGTGGAACGCGCCAAAAAATGCCAGTAAGCACTAGTGGCAAAGAAGTCAAGGGTGGGGAGCTCGAGTCTGGCCAAGCACGCCAGACGACCAGCAATCATGTTATGCAGTGCAAAGTGGTCCAACGACGATCCAGTAACTGCATCGATAGGATCAGGAGGCCAGTCAAGAAACCAAGAAGCATCGGGCTTGATCAGTGTTAAAGCGATGGGAATGGTGTCGAATATGAGACTAGATGGACGACGCAGTGGGCGGTAGACGCTTCGATTTGACACGAGTCGAAACAAAGACGCTATCCGAGAAAGATGCGAATCGCAAACAACGTACGTGTGCCATTCAAACCACTGTAGCTCTATGGTTATGGAGGCTGAGGTACACCTACACAACACGAGGGTGAGTGCTAAGCGTAGGGTGTTTGGCCTTCAGAGCGGAAGGTCGCCGGTATGCTTTGTGTGGGAAAGCTTACATGCGCGACTTCCATCCACCTTTCTCTGCGACTATCATGAGCTCCTTCGACTTGGGGCAAGGGTTCAGCCTGATTTCTGCGATCGGGCTCGCGGGAGTTGGCGCTGCTGGTCTCATTGCCACTGTGTGTGCTAACGCCTTGTTGCCCAAGCACGCGCGATGGCAAGACAGGTTTACGTTCTTTTGGCTGGTAAGTAAGCGGCAACACGGTTCAAAAGCACTATTGACATGATCACGACTGTCAAGGCCTTTGACGCGTTGATACACTTCTCATTTGAGGGCTCCTTCCTCTATCTGTCGATGTTCGGCAGGTCGGTCAATTCCAGCACGGGTTTTTTTGCAGATCTTTGTGAGTGCCCCACTCTGCACTCTGCCAGCCAGTAGCATGGGCGAGCGTGATGAACGCTTTTTTTTTTTTTCCAAAACGCTGCCAGGGAAGGATTATACCGTGGCAGATGCCCGTTGGGGAGTTTCAGACCCAACGGTCGTGGCCCTCGAATTGCTGACTGTCTTTGGTTGTGGTACACTTTGCTGCCATATTATAACCCAAGTCGTCAGCAATGACCCGTCTCGTCACTACTGGATCATCGTGTTGTGTACCGCAGAACTGTACGGAGGGTAGGTCGTTCGTTTGGGTTTATCGCTCCAAGGACCCGAGTTGAGACATGCAATTATCTTAGCTGGATGACGTTCTGTCCCGAATGGCTGATGGGGAGTCCCAACTTGAATATCTCGAACCCGTTTCATCTTTGGGTATACCTCGTGGTAGGTCCCGGTTTCCAACGATGTGTTTTGATTTGTGGGACTGATACAGTGTGCTTATGAAACCATAGTTCATGAATTCCTTGTGAGTCTTTGTGATTCTGTTTCAAGTCTTTCTTACGATCGGTAACCACCTCGATCACAGGTGGGTTGTTATTCCCCTGTGGTTGATGTGGGATTCGTATGGGCACATTGCTGGATCGTTGCGGCAGGCCCAAGCCAGTGCTCTGGCAAAAAGAGATTGATCTCTTCTAGCAAAAATCTATGGTCCAGTCTGATCTCTTACGGAATCTCAATGCTCCCATTGTTGCGTAGCCGTACTTTCCCTTGTCTGATCATACTCGAGAATATTACACCTTCTAAAGCCCCCAGCATTACCTGGCTGATGTGGTATCATTGGAGATGGAGCGATTTTATATCGTATCAAGGTCAAGTATAACAGTATAAGAGCGCAGGACTGTATCGCCCTCAGCTTGCAAACAGTTACTCGGCTTGCGATAGATCTCCGTTGCAAGCAGGCTGTTGGTTCGTTGCTCGGATCCTGTCTCGTCCATAGAAAGGCTGTTGACGTTGCTTTGCTGACATCGGCATCTATGATGGCATGTGATGGCCATCTGAACGATAATCTTCCTCAGCGGTAAGAACCTCGCAGACTGGTGTACAGGCGCCCCTGTGTCCCCTCAACGCGTGTCGTTCGATCGTCGAAGCACTTGAGCCTTTGTACAGCCAGGCGGGTGGTCCCCCTCTTCGTGACTGGTCCATCTATGGGCGGTGTCGTTTCACCTACCTTCTGATGCCTATCGTTCACCACGTCGCTACAACAGGATCGATAATCTCTGGTCAGTTCTACGTGGACAGCGTCGTGCGGTCTGCAGTCGAGGATACGCCCTATAAGCCTTGCCGAAGCTGTCCCCTCTCTCGTGTGCTCGGTTTGTCGAGGACGAGCACACGCTGAGCAAGTTCCTGTCCATCACATCTTCGCCTTCCATGGTGCCATGACTACTCGGAATATCATAGTCCTTCGTACGAGTAACGACGTGGACGTGAATCAAGGATGTGTGGACATCATACACCCCCTGCTGCACGGGCTCAGAGCTCGACGTCTCCGAACCACACTTGTCCGCTCCGTTCGTTGACGGAAGGAGCCGCCCGCCGGCGAGCACGATTCGGTTCTTTCCCCGTTCATGTCTCCACAATATTTGCGACTTGTTTCTCTTCTGCACCGAACACTATCCTCTATGAAAAGCTCTTCAAATTGCATAATAACCACTTTCGTAGCTTTTCTAAACCCCGGATCGTTGATCTGTCCACTGCTTCTACCGTCATTTGAAATGCGAAGATTTCCGGATACGACCGCACTCTTGACGCCATGGAAATTGGCACAGGGGACGGATCCAATAGGACGGGGGAAAATGGTGAGCAGCTGCGTCGAGTCCTGTGCAACCCGTTAGATTAGCGAGCGCACTACTGTCGCAGGACCCCTACGGAATAAGGTACTTCATCCCGCTTTACGTCTGTCGATCTGTCGATTGAACTCGTCTATTCCATGATGGCTCCCTGTGCACCATTCATGCCTTTACCCCTTTTTTACCTGTGTGTACACATAAAATATATGCATTTTTGATCTATCATCTCAGTTACCAACTGAGGCAAGCTTCTAACACTTAGCCTTGACAGTTTCAGTTTGTTCCTTGCATGCACCAACTGAGCTTGTCCTCACGTGATAGATTATAAGCCCTGATTCCTTGATTTAAACTGACACTTGTATCTAATCAAGATCACTGTCAATATTGATGTCAAAACAGTGACTAGATGCTTAAACTCTGTTATATCTAATCCTGAAGAGCTTGAAAGAACTTCTAGATCAAGCATACTACTAAAACATAGAGGAATGCTAGAGAAGTTAGGCTCTAGATGCAAGATACTGCTAGGACTTAGGGTGATAGAGAAGAAAAACTTCAAAAGCAAACTCTGGGGTTGAGCACACTGATGTGGCTCAACCTGTGGGCAAGAACATGGCTCCAGAGGCTTCTGAAAAAGTCCAGAGATTCTCAGAAGATCAAGGAGAGCTTTTCTTGGGTCAAATAGAACTTGGCTTTATCTTATGTGGTATGCTCTTGCAGCAACTTGATGTTCTGATTTATGGAGAGGTTGGAAATATAGAGGAGAGTGGTCTTATGGCTTAACACAAAAGACAGGTAAGACAAGAAGTATCAAGCCTAGTCATAATAAAATCAAGCCCTTAGAATTTCCTTAAGAATTCCATTAAAGCTTGAAGGTACTTCAGAGTAAACCAGAAAACCAGAGGGTAAGCTGAGGAGCTCAGTTAGAATAAGGATGAAGTTAAGATAGGGATGTTTTTGTCAATATTCAAATTAAGATATCACACATAGGAGTTACTGTACTTATAGTTTTGAAGTAGTGAAAGATCTAAGTGAGAAAAGAAGATAAGATCAGAGTTGTCTCAGAAGCAAGAGTAGATGCCAAGGTATTTAAGAAACAAATGAAGATGTCAGAAAAGACAACATCCATTTATGTCAGACTAAAACTGAAGAAAACAGGAAAAAGCAAGAGAAAACAGGAATAAGGATAGGAAGTAAAGGCAGAGTGAAAACAAAACTAAGTACAGAGTAGTAACAAAGTAGCTCAGAGAAAATGA
Organism: Pulveroboletus aff. viridisquamosus; assembly: GCA_038088935.1. Lineage (NCBI taxonomy): Eukaryota > Fungi > Basidiomycota > Agaricomycetes > Boletales > Boletaceae > Pulveroboletus > Pulveroboletus aff. viridisquamosus. The sequence goes on from JBBPJW010000708.1 coordinate 6,123, forward strand.
GATAAAGACTAGGGTAAACTTGACTGAGAATAGAAACAGAGCTAATCAGAATTAGATTAAAAAGAGAGTGGAGGGTCAGAGAAACTGTAATAATACTAGGGTGGAAAGAGCACAAGTGCAACCAGAGTGGAATAAAGTAGTGACAGAAGGGCCAGAGTTGCATGGAGAGAAATCAAGGACTAGTATAGCTTACTGGCAAGCACTGAGTGCAGAAAACCAAGCAGAAGCTGGATCAGAATTAGGTCCAGAATATGGAATATGACAGTTGGTGATAAAAATCAGACAAGCAACTTTTTAAATCTCAACATTAGTAAGTTCAACTGGGCATTCTTTTTCTTTTAAATACAGATCACTATGAAATTAAAAGACTTATGGGCCACATTGATAGCACTTAATCTCACTCAATATACCCTGTGTTATTGTCTGCAGATCAACAAACTGTAATTAACAAGTGGCTCAAGAATAAATGGCCTATCAAGGCTCTATCTGCTTTATAAATATTAGATTTGACTACATCATAATTTTGTTTCCTTATTACTATAACCATGATATGGGCAGAAGTTACATGTAAGTAGTATCACTGTGTTTTTTTGCTGTTGCAGTGTTGGAGTGCTGTGGGTTGATATCTATCAGTTGTTAGCTATAGATGGATTAGTAAAATAGCTGTTATATTCCATGCCACTGAGTTAACTCCATTTCTTCTCCAATGCAACTCTGGTTGCTTCATGCTTAGAAAAGTTTTATGTTCTCTAGTTTTCTTTACCTCTGTTTCTTACTATGCAATAATGCTTATAGTGGCTTAAAAAACTGTTCCAATATTTGCATGTTTTGCACTAAATGCAATGGCTATTAATAACTACTAATTATCATGCTAGGCTATAAGTGTGTGAAATGCAGTACTTGCTCTTGGCTTTCTATTGGTCCAATGATCAAAGCATTTGGTTATGTTTTGATAACATGGCATCTATATCAAAATCACAACTTATTGGGTCAGTTTTTTAACTTTGAATTTCTATTACATATACTGGACTCTAAAGTGCTGTAAGATGAATATATATCTTAGGTAAGTAATATATTATGTCACTCTTATGTCACTAATTTGCCTGCAGCATATATATACTCTATTATCACAAATAAATTACCTTATCTCTATTATGAATCATTTTTCTGCTACTTAAAAAGATAATATCATATTTCTTGCCTCTCTTGATTTTTCCTGTAGGAAAATTGCATCTCAAACTGGTCTATAGAAGTCTACTGTGGCTAGGGTTCTTCAGGAAATCTAATCAGAGAAGGAAAATCATCATGGTAATTGTCCTTCAAAACTTTTTTTATTAACAAGTGTGCTATTGTTTAACAAATTCTTACTGAAAAGGCCAGTAATGCAGTTCAGGCCACTCATTTCATCAATTCTATTGTTAGCACTCCTATCTGCCCACAAACAGCTAGAAATACCCTTAAAAAAGCTTCTCTAAAAGCTGTGATAAAGAAGAAAAAAATCTCTTTTCTCTGCTATCCATAAAAAAAGCAGGTTGGCCTTTGCTCTGAAGTACCAGCATTGGACTGTGACTGTGGAGGACTGGAAAAGGGTAATTTGATCAGATAAGACTAAAATCTATTGGATTGAATCAGATAAACAAGAATATGTGATGCAGAACTTCTTTTACTGCAACTCAAAATCAATCTAGGTCCTTGAGGAGGGCACTTCACAGCTTGGTTTGAAACAAAGGCAGAGCTAGCCTTGGAAAGAAAGGGGCTAGAGGAGTTAAGGAGCTAATACTAAGAGAAGCTGGAAAACTTCAAGTGTGCTAGACTGGAGTTGCCAGCCTTATATCTGAGATTATATATTCTGACATAATAAAGCACAGCCATAGAGCCTTGCTTACTTATAGGGTTTGATAAATATGCAACAGCTAATACTAGAGAAAGAAAGGCTATAGTGTTTATATCTTGGTTCTGCAATGTCTAGAAAATAGGACTAAGTATGAGCTATAAGTATGGATGCAATAATAGACAAGAAGGAAAGAAGGTCTGTATTATAACAATATGTGTGGAAAAAGAAAGAAGAGGAAATAAGTTCTAAGAAGATTAAAGATATAGTCAAGTTTGGAGAAGTATTATCCATGGTATAAGACCATATTGGATGAAATAATGTGGAAGTTTTAAGTAAGGTTGAGGAAAGAATGGATGCTAAATAGTATATGGCAATAATGATCCCAAGCATACCTTTAGAAGAGCTTAAATCTGGTTTAAGAAGCAAGATATCAAGCTTCAGCATTGACCTGCTCAATTTCTAAATCTTAATCATATTGAATATAGTTGAAGTCATTTGAAAAGATGTCTTTCAGGTTATGAGAGGGTACCTATAGAAGTTCATTAATATTCATGAGATCACTACCTCACTTCTTTATCTTCACTCCATGCTTTTCCCTTTCTTATTTAATAGTATGCTTTTACTACTATTAATATTCATAGATAACAGTACTCTAGGGTAGGATTCCTATACATGGTCTGTGTGCCTTCTCTGGCAATATATAAGGGGCAGATATGGGTGGTCAAGTCTCTTCAGACTTAATTACTTTGTACTTTACAGTTTGCACTCTTTTAAATCTTAGCCCTTTTTAGAGCTTAGTCCATAGTTGCATGAGCTTCAAGTCTCTTCTGAGTCCTCCTCATCATTTCCTTTTTAGTTGCTCCTCTTCAGAGCCTCCTCAGAAGTTTCCTCTTCATGTTCCTCTTTTTCTTTCCAAAATCTAGATTTAGCCTCTGGAATTTAGAGTATCACAGAATAGAGTGGTGGTAGAGTGGGAAAGGATTTCTGTGAAAAAGTGTTAAAAATGAATGGAAAGCATGTCTAGAAGAATTCAAGCAGTTATCAAGACCAAGGAAGATTATATCAGATACTAAATACCATATTCTATTTAAAGTCAATAAACTAATACAATAAGTTGTTATTTTGATATTGTTGCCATGTTATCAAAACATAACCAAATGCTTTGATCATTGAACCAATAGAAAGCCAAGAGCAAGTACTGCATTTCATAAACTCATAGCCTAGCATAATAATTAGTAGTTATGAATAGCTATTGCATTTAGTGCAAAACATGCAAATATTGAAACAGTTTTTTAAGCCACTGTATTTTAGTTCTCATGTTATCCTCTCCAGACTACTCTGTCACAACTCTGTACTTTCTTCTGCTCTTTCTTTTTTTTCTTGTTCCTGTTTGATCCTTGCCTCTTCCTGCCATTCTATATATGCAACAACCAGTGAGTAACAGGCAATAATGACAACAAGAGGGCTTTTAAGACTAGTGGCCCTGAACTAGGCTTGTGAATCTTGATAAGGGAAAGAGGAAGCAAGAGAAGGAGGTACTCAGGTTAACACCACACTGCAGTGCCCAAGTGAAGGGGAGTAAGATACAAGTGATCAAGACTGGAGAGACTCCAGGTCTTGCCCACCCTATATATATATTGCCAGGAGGCATAGCCTCATATATAGGATGAGTAATCTACTATCTATGTAACCAATAGCAGTATTCTCTTATACCTTCTTAAATAGGAAATAGGGCATAAGGCAATGAGTCAGGAATGAGGCAATGGCCTCACAAATCAAGAGTAATAGAAGAGAAACCATACCATGAGAATGTGGGAGAATGAAAGTATATCAGGGTCAATGGATATGAATATGGCATGGCTGCCATAAGGCCAAGGAGATCCATCTGGATCTCTGCCACAGATATGATCCTAATCTAGATCTGTTAGATCAGATATCATTGGTATTAATCTAAGATCTCATCTGAGATCCAGCCACATCATGTGATTAACCCATCAATGAGGAATACTCTGATATAACAAATCAAACCTTAGCCTAGGGTTTATCCTTATATGGCAGGCAAGTCCCATGGTCACATGAGTAAACCATTAGTGTTTGCTGAGCACATAACATGTTATAACCCAGGCTTGTTGTTATAATGCATATTTTTCTCTTTATTTTATTTTTCATCCCTTTGCATTTCCCTTGTACTCTTCACATAGTCACATCACATGATCCTATTACCCCTTTACCTTGTCACTACTTTACCTCTTCACCATTTCACATTTCACCACTTTATATTTTACTAAGTCTAGGCTGGTCTAGCCTATAATCTCATACTATCTGTATTCCTTATGTATTTCTAGACTTTCACTCTCTTTCTGCCATTGGGCAGCTTACTGTACATTACTGTAGAGCAGGGCACACTCTCCTGGCCCATGCTCAAGATGCAATAGTATAAAAGAGATACAAGTTCCTTGACCCAATACCCTTCTTTCCTAGTTCTCCTAGCCTCTAGTTCAAAGGTTAGGCTTTAGCAGTAGCCCCAGCAGCAGCAGGAGTGCATATCAAGGATATAAATGTAGTTGCTTAAGATCTTGCAGTATAATACTTGTTTAGACCTGTGATAAAGTAAAAGAGTGAAATATAAAGGTAAACATGTGACATCTGAAGGTGTGAAATGGTAAGGTTTACCACAGTCACATGATATAACAATATAAAAGGTCAAAATAAAAGAAGAAAGATAAATAAAATAAAATAAAAAGAGCATTATAACACTCTAAGTCCTAGAGTTCTATCTAGCATCTATGAATCTTTGGTTTAACAACCAACTGAGCTTTAACAGTTCCAAATAGTAGTTTTGACAATCATATAGCTTGAATAAGTTCATACTGCATCACTGGTGCAGAACAAGTGCAGTATATTATTGCTACCAATAACTACTGGTCAATAAAATGATACTAATCTACTTCAAGGGTACTGCTGAAAGCACACCAAGGTGTTGTAATTTTGACCAGCATGCATTAGATTTTTATTTATGGTAAAAATTACATAAGCTTAGAGCTACTAAGGATAAGCCCTATCTTTATACTAAACTACCACAGTTTTTATAGATAGTTACTCTAATATCAGTAGCTTGACATCTACTGAGGTTCTTATAGTTTACATAATCTCTGCACAACATCCCTTTCAACACAAGGAAACCATGAATGTTACAGATTTTCATTTCAGACAAGACTGAAAGACTAATAAGCTCAAAAGATGTTTGCAGCCCATAATCTGACAGCATAAAAACCTAGGTGGGGATCACACTTCCAAATCAGTACCATCTATCACAATCTTGGCCAACTTTGATTAGCCACCCTCATTTTCTGTTACTTTCCCAGAGCACAATATTGATGATCAATGTCTGCAAATTTGTGCTGCAGTAATTGAAACCATGACATATGCATTTCTACACAATCACCCTTCACTCATCAAGACTCTCTGAAACTTGGTTCATATTTAGCAAATCCCTGAGACAGGAAGTGTTCAAATTTTATTTGATTTATTTCATTCCTCTTCATTCTCCTTTTTTCTCATACTTTTATGCCTCTGGGCCATTCATTCCTTGAGATTTCTTTCCTTCCTTCTGAGACATATGCCAACCATTTACTTACATGGTCGCATTATTCTTTTGAGTACAGACACCACCATGCTGCACCTCAGTCTTTCATTTATACAAACTGAGGTCTCCTTGTATACAGTGTAATATCCTCTACAGTGCTACCTCACAATAGAAAGACCTTATGCACAATACCTGAATGCGCAGGTAAAGTTTGGCAGTACCCCTAGCCCTGAGCATATGGTATGGGAACGGGGGAAGAAAGTCCCGGACATGCGACAACTTGCTCGACCGTCCTAGGTGGGTACGTCGTGTAGCATCCAACGGGTAGCGAGATGGGTCCTTCCATGAGTTAGTACATGTTGGTAAGGATTGTCGAATGGCCCATGTGGCAAGAATTCTCGTCGTTGATGTTCGGAGCGACGATCCACTCACCAACTGAACCGCAGGATGCTTACGGCAGCTTGCTTATTGTTGCTCTTCAGTACGGTGGTGTGCTTTCCCTGACAAGCATCGGTCAGAGATTGATTCCCTGTTGGTGCACTGGACCTCATGATCATTGTCGTCAGGATCATGGGGGGTTTGATGCTTTCTGGGACACTCACCCAGGAGGACCGATCGGGTATTTTTCAAGCGTGACCCAATAGTCATTTGTGTACAAGAGCTACGTGTACACTGCACAAGCCCACGACGTGGGGGCGAACCAACCCGGGGACCGGGTGGGGCATCGCCTGTGTTGTCAAGTGGAGAAACAAGACGTGTCGACGGCTACATTCAGCGCTCGCATTTCGATGGAGCGTAAACTCAAATACGTACAGGTGACACGTAACTTCTTCCATCGCAGGGAAGACGGATCAGAAGAGGCGAGGAGCAGCCAAGTGTCGTCCCAAAAGACGCCTGCGACGGCGTATCCGACGGACGGGGCGGCCCTTTCGCCGTAGCAGAGAAATGCGAACGGGAGAAGGTCAGTGCGTAGTGCGCCAGCGGTGAAGGGTACAATTGGGTCCCGGGAATCCATGTTCGGGATCGGGGGCAGGGTAGACATTCGACCAGACGTCTGCCCATGGCGTGGAGATGTCGAGCGGTGGAGATCCGTCACTGTTTACTTGTGGGAGCTCGACGCCTGCGAAGCCTGTGTAGAGACGCGTGAGTGTGGGAGAAGCGAGCGTGTGTAGACTGACCCCCGAATCGGATGAGGGACAGGTTCGGATACAGAGGGGAGGGTGGCGATGGCGATGGCGCGATGGCAGTGCCTCCACGGGTCTGGGAAGGGGCACCTGCAAGTCTGTGTCAGGTGTGGGCGGCGAGATCATAGGTGTGCAAGTCCGCAAATCGACCCGAGGCCGGACACCCTGCGTGAGTGTACAACATGCACTGGACGTCGCAGCACATCGTGTCAGCACGGTGGCTGGTGTCTGGAAGGTGGGATGCGTGATCCAGCGATGGCAGAAACGTGGAAGCTTCTCACTGCGGGCGAGGTGTCCGAGTCGTCGTGACAGACCATGTAAAACAAGGCGTAGGAGTAATCAGTGCACCGAAACAGCCTCAGCATGCGGGACCGACGGAATAAGGAAAAGGGCGAGGCCGCATGGTAAATGATTGTAATTCCGACCATGAGCTACATGGCCCATTCTACGCTACACATTGACGAGCCCGTCGGCGGCTTGGTATCGTCGGGGTGTGTGCACTGCAACTTCGAGCAGGATGGGTGATGAGGTTGATGCGAGGGAAGATAAGAGGACAAGAAGCTAAGTGAGCGAGTACGGGAAGTTTTAATCATGGGCGCGGTTTCGGTCGAAGCACTAGAGGGGTAATCTGGGTCGATGTTTTCTATAGCAGCTACGAACGGTGGCTGAAAGGGAAGGGGCGAGTGAGATGTGCCAAAAAACGAAGAAGGGAAGAGGGATAAAAGAACAAAAACCAGGTTGAGGAGAGGAGAGGCGCGAATTCATGAAGTATTCCGTCACTGTCATACATAAATATGAAAGAGGCGAGGGGGGCTAGGGCTTTGTCGGACGTAGTTGGTGAGCAACAGAGGAGCATCGCAAACATAAGTAAGTTCCAGTGAGTATCCCATGAGTTAAATAGCCTGGACCGTCATCGTAGAGGCGGAGGGGGAGAGTGTGTGATAAGATCTGGAAAGGTGTCGAGGTTTCAATCCCTTTACGATCACCATCCTGTTACCGCTCATCTCCGCACTAGACCCCATAATGAAAATAGCCCTGCGGCTCCGAATCGACACTGGTCCTCCCGATAACTCTGTGGAGACGCAACTGTGGCTGCCAGCTCCCCTGAGAGACGTGGTGGAGACTGACGAGGCTGATATCGTCCACTTTGATGTCCAACGGACCGACTCTCCATCGCGTATCTGACCCCACTTGCATCGCTTGTTTGCTCATATTATCCATAAAATGTTTGATGCACCTTGCGACGACACGAGCAAGTCTGGCCTTGTTGATCATGCGACGTTTGGAGGTATAATCTCTCGTAGATACCTGTTTACGGCACGGTTGGTAGCCTGGCCACTGGTGGACCATCAGTCACGGAAGTCGAGGCGTAAACAATGACAGAAAGCATGATATACCTGTACGCGGATGCCTATCGATGGCCCACACGATGAAAACGCAGGCTGGTCGCCCTGGACTAGGCGGATCGGCTGTTTGGACAATAGCTGTGGTAGGGGTATACCCCATTCAGGTGAATCCTGCGATAGGAAGACGATCGGAGGTTGCAGCCTTGCAAGAGATACATACCGCGTCTTGTCTCCTTGAAAGTGGGGCTCGTAGATGGTCTGCGGAACGAACATGCGAGGCCCGTCAACTATGACAGCGTTCCAGCAGATGAGGTACCAAGATTGAATGTGTTCAGGATGTGGTGTTTCTGGTCCACTAGTGAATGCAGCAGTTGTCGCAGAGGGGACAATGTCGCATTCGCCCTTGTGAGGGAGTATGGGCCAAGTTCCAGCTACAACTGTCTACCGACAAAGTGGCAGCGTCAGCGACAACAAAATAGGAACCACGGTATGACATACTCCGTTTCCAGAAGCCTGAAAAGGTCCGCATGCATAAGATTCTGGTCTACCAGGAACGAGGAATGGCGCTGGAAGATCAGCGTCGTCAGAAAGAGCGTCATCCGATGTAAAACAAGGCGTAGGAGGGATCAGTGCACGTGCTTTAGAGAGAGAGCTTCCCCCCGGAGCTAGGCTAGAATCTGTGAAGTGAACCCGGGGAACGGGAAAACCACTCTGCAAAGTTGGGTAGGCGGAGTACGAGGCAAGTTGACTACATGGCATGGTGGAGACTGCGGAATAGCCAAAGGATAATGGAACCTCCGAGATTGGGGGGTGTTCGATAGGCGACATAGAAGAGTAACTCATTGAGTGGGCTAGTGAGTAAGTGCAGAGTAATCAGATATGAAAATGACGGGATATAGAGTTGAAAGACTGTCCTCGATGCAGATGAATGAACCGCTTTATATTTCTCAATTGACCTAGCAGCGATTACGGACGATTAATCGTCATGCTGACTAATGTGCTATCATCGCACTTGAAGGGGATCCACGGTGTGGAAAATTCATTTCGTTTCAGGGGATGCTACCCCGTCCAAAAAAAAAACTCAAGAAGTCGGGGGAGGGAGGGAATTGCGTGCCATGCTGTGACAACACTGCCGATCCTTCCGGGCACCTTTGCCCTCACCGTGATTACCCTGAGGTATCAACTGCTGACGACGACGTATGCAGGCACATCAGCTGAGGGATTACGTCAGCTGACACGACGGAACATACCTTCATAGAACGTCTAACGCACCGACTGGTTCATGGCAACCAGGTGATGGAAGATTCGTGCGCAGCCCCCTGATAGGTTCCATGTGGCCTTATTCCGACGAGTTGGGTGTATCGTGCTCCTTTCCAGTGAATTGGGCTGTGATGTGATAAAATGTATTCAACCCTGTGTTCTGGACTCATTGGAGCATCCGGTTATCGATACTGATCAGTCTGATAGAATAATGGGATTTAGTTTCGATAAGCGAAGTGAAATAAGACGTCCCTGTTTCTCATCTCAGCATGTTTTTAATCCTCGTAGAGAAGCCAACACGATGATCATGTGGACAACGAAAGCATTGCCCGAAACACCGACCGCAAAACACACCCGTGGGCAGTTGCGGGACACACAGGACAGTCAGTTGATCCGCCATGCTGTCAAAATGAATGGGCACATCCTGTAAATATTCAAAACATCAGATAGAAACAAACCTGTGCAATGGCTAGATGCACAGGACGGCCACTTGATGGGCCAAGCTGTTAATATTAACGGATCCATCCCGTGAACCCTCATCCTGTGCGTCCCGTTCAGCAGTCTGAAGACTGAGACGGTCTGATACATACTAGACATAGAGCCCTCTAGAATTATCTAGGTGTTCTTGGCACACGACACAGGCATGGCGCAGCCGTGACTGCGTGTACCAGAGCGCAGAGGAAGAAAGGATTGATGGAACAGCGACCAAGAACGGGAGAGCCAGAGAGGAAGAAAGAGGACGTCACACCGCTGGAATCAGCCTTTTGCCAGAACGCATATAAAGACCCACTGACGCTCATCGAAGGAGAGATATCGATGCTGTAGAGCGGCGCCCGATAGATCAAATGCTTGGAAGTCGGAGTGGATACCATGACAAGTATCCAGCGCATACTAGCAATTAGCGCCTTCGACAGTGTATTAGTGCAGTGAATGTCTGTCCGTATTCTCGGAGGCAACGCATTCTCCAGCCAGCTGGGACGGTGAAACACTGCTTGTTCTGCTGCTGCTTCATATGGGATATAAAAGGAAATAGTAGTTATCTGCAACCGAGATGGCGCCCGGCGCCTGTCCTCTTTTGCGCACCACGTTCATCTACTGCTTGTCCATAATCTCGACCATTCTGCACATGCACTCTCTGGATTATGTCGATCAAAGTCGATTGCACGCCTGAGCAGGAGTGTCTGTCCGCGACACCCTGCACTTGACACCGGTTTTCGGATAAACATGCGGCCCGTTCTCGTCATTGTCGAAGAACCATTCTTGAGCTCTTCTTCGGCCTCGTTGGTCCTCCGCTCTCTCTTCTGTGCCCATTTCTGAGCCTACCTCACGAGAGCGTATCCCGCATGCCAAATACAGCTTCTGCCAGAGAATAGCCGCAAGAATTTTCTGCCAACAATGCTCTGCTCCGCGTCCTGGAAGTGCTGCAGTCGGTCACCTTTGATTGATTCCCGCTCTGGGCGCCTCTGGAACTGCTTGCCTGTATCTTTACTCGACGCCCTGTTTGGACGCAAGCCTACACGTGGAGATGGAATCCAGTACGCAAACCCAATTTTGGTGTCACAGGTCTAGCGTGTCCAACAACCTTTGGCCTGAGGAAAACGCGCATTCGTTTCGTGTTTTTGTTGTGAACGTCGTTCCATCTGGTACGATGGTCAGACAGTATTGCCGACGCTGGACGCGTGCTGGCAGACGAGGTTGTCCACCTATCTCAGGCTGTTCATACTCACTTTCCCCAAGGTGGGAAGACTCGGGAAATGATGATGGTACGATGTCCGACAATGTGCCGTCTGTGTTTCTGCTTTGGCAGTTCGCGTAAGAAAACTAGCCATTCGCACGCATCTCGTTGTCGGGTCGAACACGGCGGTGGTGTTCAGTGCGGGAGAGTACACATTGTCGACGAGTGTCAAGTGACAACGAGACTCTGGTTTCGTCTGATGGCTCGAGCTGCTCAGCTGAATTCGCAGCGCTCGAAGGACAGCCGTGCGGTTGCCAACGCAGACGATGGATGAGTGCCTTTCCTGCCTGTGCCCGCGACCTTTGGCTCCCTTGCGTGACACTGGGCGATACGCTGCATCGACGTTCGGAGGACCAGTGTGCGTGGGTTTGTGACTGAGCTGGTCCGAGACGTCGGCTGAACATCGAGTCGCCCACGAGATTCGGACTCTGTGAGTACGAGACATCCGAGGCGGCCGTTCGCGTCCAGTTTGCTGCTCGCGCCATCCACCAAACGTGTCGTCCTGCCAAGGCATGAGAACGAAGGGACGTTAGGAACTATTACGTAAGACATTTGCCCTCTCTTATACCGCGCTCGTTCGGGTCGCCCACCGATTCTCGTCCACAATGGCGGCCCCAGCACTCCCCACACAGCCTGTTGCCAACGCCACCCCTGCCCCGTCCCCAGTCAAGAAGAAACAGCCATACCCCTTCTATCTGGGCGGCCTCGCAGCCACCATCGCTGCGTCCATCACTCACCCCCTCGATCTCACCAAAGTTCGTTTGCAGGCATCAGGCGACAAACGCATGATCGAATCTATGAAGAAGACCGTCAGAACAGCTGGCTTCAAGGGTCTCCTTGATGGCATTACAGGAACCTGGTTGCGACAGATGAGCTACAGTCTTTGTCGTTTCTGGGCATACGACGAGAGCAAGAAAATCCTGGGCGCTACCCCACAATCCTCCCCATGGGTCTTGGCGACCGCCGGTGTCATGGGCACGTTACTCCCCCACATGTCGCCTATTCGGCATCACCCTGACCTCTCCTCGTAGCTGGTACTGTTGCTGGAATTGTCGGCAATCCTGGTGGTATGTGTCCTTTGCTCTCCTCCACACATCATCTTCCTTATCTCGACCTTTTCAGAGGTCGTCATGGTGTGTACTGCCTACCTACTTGATATCACATGCCCTCATCCCTTCCTCCCCTATCACGTGATCATCTTTGCGTCTTCCTTCCCCTTCCACTCAGGTCCGACTCCAAGGTGACCTGGCCAAGCCTCCTGAGAAACGTTTCAATTACAAGCACTGCTTCGATGCGCTCTTTCGTGTACGTGCTTCTGACTCTTTCATTGTTTCTTCCCTTGCACTTTTGTTACCTTTTATTTCTTTCTCGTTTTTCGTTCGCGAGGGGAACTATTCGGTCACATCCTATTGTGTGAACTTGCAACGTCCATGCCTGTGTTATTCCGAAGGAGGCGTTACGACATTTTGGGTAGGTCCAACCCACACCAGGCAGTTCGGCTCCTCTCTACTCGAATTCCATCCCATGGAGATTTCCCGGACCGGTCCTGGAACATCGGCTGGAGCGACTAATCCCGTAGGGATCGACAGTGACACTGGTGCTGGCTAGCAGGAGATAACGTACGAGCCACCGAGAGAGCATCCACGATGAACGGTAAGCAAACATTGGCAGATTATTGAAGAAAAGATACTCATGCCGTATATCTGGTATACATTACTTATCCAGCTCATCCCCACGTCAACCCATCGTTCTCACTTGAGATGCGTTACCGCCGCGTCGCGTCGCATGAGTGTGGGAAAGAGTCCGTTCTATTGCCCCAGTCTCCGATCCGTTTCTCGCGTGATGAAACATCCTCTGCCGCTCTAGCGCCCTCTCCATTCTTCGGGTGGTCGGTTGGATCGTGGCCATTCAAGGTTCGGTGCAATGGTAACGTCATATCTTGTGGGCCACAAACCGGTGCAGAAAGGCGCGGTCTTCGTCAAATTCACAAGATTGGTGGACGGGACGGGGATCAGTGTAGGAACGACTTGAGAGACGACCACTTTCCCATCGAGACAGTATCACCAGCGGGCGACACACTACCTGGATTGGCGTCGTACACTTCTAAACCCATGATCGATGCAATTCTGAGGTCTCTGTTCCATAATATTGCCTTTCGTTTCTTTATCTTTTGTTCAACTTTCTATTTGAGAGACGTGATGAGTTGCTGACACCTTTTCCATTTCTTTTCTCTTTTATTGGTGTACTTGCCATTTGCGTGGGATGATGCCGACGTGCGATCTTGGATTCAATAGATGGTTCGCGAAGAAGGTGCCTCTTCGCTCGTCCGTGGTGTTGGCCCAAATGTCTTCCGAAGTGTATTAATGAACTCGAGTCAACTCGCCTCGTATGCCCTATCCTCCCAAACGTGTTCCATCTCATTCGGTGTCTAGATATGACTTCTTCAAGTCTGAACTCTTGAAGACATCCTACTTTGAAGACAACATCTACTGTCACTTCACTGCTAGCTTTGCCGCTGTATGTTTCATCGTTTTTTTTGGCTTATTTGGAGACTGTTTTGATGAGATGAATGTGGTAGGGCACGGTCGCTACTACCGTCTGTTCGCCCGCTGATGTACTGAAGAGTCGAATCATGAATGCGAGCGGACCTGGCTCTAGCGTACGCTTTCTACTTTATTTCCGGGTGTATTGGCTTTATACATTCCCCACATTTACACAGTCGACCATGGGCGTGATCCGAACATCACTTGCAAACGAGGGCGCAATGTTTATGTTCAAGGGCTGGCTCCCCGCATGGACACGTCTCCAGCCCACGACAATTCTTATTTTCCTGACACTCGAACAGCTCAGGCACCTTGTGGACTGGAAGCGTGGCACGTTGTAAGGGCGTACCAACCGTTCTAACATGGAAAATATTTCGTGCATTGATTTTGCACCTTTTTTGTTGTTTGTTGTACCCGTGCATAGATATTTCATCCCGACCCCCTTCTTGCGGGCGATGACCTGCTATATGGTCTCCCCTCTTTGTGTACCCACCAATTGCTTATTCTTGCTCCCCTTGATCCAATCGTTGGTGGTCTGTGCGATACCATACATCACTGTATAGATGGGCATGTAAAGTGCATGTGACGAGCCGATTTAGTGTACATATGTACTACTGCTGTCAATGCCCCTTGTCGTTCAACATATCACCGATCCTGAGTAAGTTGCCTACTCATTGGCGTGCTCACTCTTTTTCGGGTTTGGTGAATGTCCATGGGGTTGTCGTGCGGCACCACTTCCAGTTCCACCGTTTTTTTTTTCACGCACTCACCGTGCACGGGAAGCGGTTCATCTGAAATGCTCACGCGTATATGATGGCCCAGATGATTGCCTTTTGGCAGATCTGGTGGCTCACGTGTGGTGTGTCAGTTGTGTTCCCGACAGAGATCTCTACTAGGAAGCATGGCAAAGGGACACACTTAGTCCAGCAAGAGAATGAAATTCCGAAGATGAACTCTGACTACTTGACATTGGGTTTGTATGTATACTATAATTCTTGTATACTGAGCATGTCACACATGTGATCAGGCATTATTGATGAGCCTTGACGGGATGAAATGGCATATATGAAGCAAGTGAAATGGAAGAAATAATCCTTCCAGTACCCCCCTTTCAAGGCCGGACGTCTGTGGCAGGAGGAACCTTGTATAGATTAGCAGAGAGTAGATGGAGAGATGGGACAAGAACAAGGAGAATCAGGTTGAGTGGAAGGGACTACCTCAGTGACACAGATTTGCTTGTAATACAGTGGGGTGTCGACGACAGACGTCTTTCACAGTATCTTTGGCATGTGTGAGCTTAGTAGTGTTTTTCACTCTCTTTCCTCTTGAGACAAACCCTTTCAATGTACAAGGTACTGATAATGTCCAGAGTGGAAAACACCCGCCGTGGGCTACGGCGGGAGACACTGGGACGAGCGGCGGGCACAAAGAACAGGACCACGTTCTGTTGGGACTGCAATATACAGGTACGGCGACTGCCAAACCCTATGGACACGTCGGAACTATATACGTGACCTGTATGCCAATCGTAGTGCGGCAAGTGTGCTGGAGCGTTACACCAGTATGACCAGAGGAGACACTCGTTGAATACTGAGTGTATTCCCTTCCAGGATGTCTCCAGTGTCAATTCATACGCACTGTGACCGATTTTCTTTCCAACCTTGAATGGGCCATATCATTTGTCGTCGAGTTTTTTTGATGATCTGTCGAAACGAATATTGGTTGTCTCAGTTAGTACTAAATCCCTGGGTTTGAATTCTGGACTATCTGTTGCTTTTTGGTCATGGACCTTTTACCTTTTTCATGTCTCGAATTCCAATGCTCCGCTTACATAGCCAATCACTACATCGAACATTGGATACCTTAGGATACTGAGTGACTACAAGTGTCCTGCAGTTTTGCACCTTTGCCTCTGCTTGAGTTTCCTTCTCGCCGCAAATTGCTGCGTGTGCCTTCGCATTAGGAATATCCAGTAAACAAAGAGAAAAAAAAATTACAGAGACCAGCGTAAAATTTTACATTGCATATCCTACAGTTACAGTCCACGTTCAACCACTCCAAATTATCTGTGTTATATGTTGAAGTCTCCTCGACCCCTTCAAAGCGCGCCTTTGGACATCCAGTACCTCACCCACGCATCCGCTTCGACCTCGCCAATCGCCTGCATGTTCGCCATCGTCCGACTGACTTGCTGGGCTTTGGTGGTACTGAAGTTGGTCATCCCTCCCGCCTCCGCGGTAGCAACCCCCAAAGTCCGGGTAGCCTGATCTCCCCGCGCTAGCGTACGGAAGAACTCGAGCAGCTTGATGGCTGGCTGTATTGGGACTCGTTAGCAGTCGGACAAAATTGCTACTACACAGCGCCAGCTGGGCAGCATTCAGAAATCAGCACTCACGATCTTCACCAAATCGTCTTGCGATGCGTTCTCCGCTCTCTTTTCCAACAGCGCGAACCAATCTCCGAATGGAATGACCGGGAGAACGTCTTCCCCGAGTCCCTTTCGCCGGATGATTGAGCGTCGCACAAAGTCGATGATCTCTACCCATCGTACGTTACGAGGGTTGACAATATTTAACGCTGGTGGTGACGCCTCTTTAGAAAACGCCGCCTCCAGGACGGCAGATGCGACATCTTCCTCTCGCAACCATGACACGACCTACGAATCGTCATTGAGCACTCGTGATCGTCAAAACAAACGGGGTCACTTACACCAGCGGTCTCCGGGAGCGCACCGAGGGCAATGCTAGATGCGACAATGATCGGGAACCAATCTGTCGTGGCCCAAGATCCACCTAGTCCACCAGCGATTTGACCAATGCGGAGGGAGGTCACATGCAAGCCACTCTTCACAATAATCTACCAATCTGTATCAGCATCGGTCATTCGATCAGCTACCCTATCGTGTCTCACCCGTTCGGTGGCGTATTTGCCCTCTCCGTAACCTGCTCCGACGGCAACAGAAGGATCGAGTTGGACCTCTTCTGGGAAAGGACCTTTCAAGTTGTTCCAAGACTGCGCAGATCCGACAGAAGAAGTGAATAAGAAGCGGAGGTTCTGACTCTGTGGTGAAGCACGGCCGAGGTCAATCAGATTCCGCGACGACCGGATAC
>JBBPJW010000709.1:0-22707 GCA_038088935.1 Pulveroboletus aff. viridisquamosus
CTCTGCCACAGATCAGATCCTAATCTAGATCAAGAGATCAGATGTCATTGGATAGATCCAGATCTCATCTAGAGATCTGCCACATTATGACTAAGGTGTGCTTAAGGAATACTCTGATATAAGGAATAGGACTTAGACCTTAGCCTAGGGTTTGCCTTATATGGCAACTCATTCACATGATCATGTGCAACTGATCATGTGACCAGCGCATCTCGTGCTCTACAGTTCCCATGGTCACGTGAGACCGCTGTGTTAGGCTGGAGCTGTAACACAGAGTATTTCTTATTACAGATTTGGTCATATGATGTGGCAGATTTCAGATAAGATCCAGGTACAGTTTTTAATGATATCTGATCTTTAGATCTAGATTAGGATCTATATCTGTGGCAGAGATCTGATGGATCTCCTTGGCCTTATGATGGCCATACCATATTTATATTTACTATCCTATGTGTTCTTCCATTCTTCCATATTCTTATGATGTGGTCCCTCTTCTATTTCATCCCTTGATCCATGAGGCCACTGCCTTACTCCTCATCTCTGCCCCATAATCTCTTCTTACTTATTTAATATAGGCCTTACTGCTATTGGTGTCCATAGATAGTAGATATTAGGGTAGGCTTCCTATACTTGATCTGTGTGTGGGCCCTGGCAATATATAAGGCAGGGAGTGCAAGCTGGGTTTCCCCCAGTTTTGCTCTACTTGTTCTTTAGGCTAAATACTTGTGGAATTATACAAGTAGCTCACTAGATCTCTTTGCTATTTCAAAATGGAATCTTATTGAGCTCTTTTTTGGTTTGACTCCTCTGGTTGCTGAGCTTAGGCTTTGCACAGGACCACTGTATTATTTCTTTTATTTAGCAGCCTAGTTAGGGGCCACTAGCACAAAAGCCCTGCTTACAGTTCAAGGATAGGAGCATTCACCAAGTAATACAGGTGACTACCCATCCTGCCTTGATACTTGAGTTGACCTTGGTGGACACTCCTATTCTATTCTTGATAACTGTTGAGGCTTTTGGTCTAGTGGCCCCTAACTAGGTGAAGAGAGAAAGGATGAGACCTGGGCCCTTGTATAAACCAAGAAGCCAGATAGTGAATGAGAGCAGAGGTGGGATCCTTCTTGAATCAAGACCTAAGATTACTACTGTGGATCTAGCTCAGAGGTCAAGAGAGCAAGACTAGATTTCCCCAGCTTGCACCCCCTGCCTTATATATTGTCAAGGTCTGTGTACAGACCATGTACAGGAGGTCTACCCTAAAGTATACTATCTATGGGCACCAATAGCTAAAGTAGCTTCTATCTCTAAATAGATATATGAAGGGAGAACATGGGGCAGCAATGAGGAGTAAGGCAGTGGCCTCATGGATCAAGGGAAGGTAATGGAAGAGAAGCCACACCATGAGGATGTGGGTGGAATGGAAGGGCACTGGTATAGATCAATAAAATGGGCATGGCCATCATAAGGCCTAGGAGATCCCATCTGGATCTCTGCCACAGATCAGATCCTAATCTAGATCAAGAGATCAGATATCATCGGAGGGATCTAGATCTCACCTGAGATCTGCCACATCATGTGACCAATACCTAATGCCAGGGAATACTTTGAATTAGGACTTAGTCTTAGTCTAGGGTTTGCCTTGTAAGGCTACTTGTTTGCATGATCATGTGCTTCTGGCACATGACCAGTCACATCACATGCTCTACAGTTCTCACAGTCACATGAGACTGTCATGTTAGGTTGGAACCATAACACCAAGGTAGTTTGAGTGCCAAGACTAGACAGGCAGAGCTCCATAACAATATGCTACAGATATGCACATAAATCAAGTTCCTGATGGGAATATTCCCATACATGTGGCATGGGGATCAAAGAGAAGTGAAGCTTGCTTGGGAACCATCAAGAGTCCAGCTTCCAAAGAATGGAAAAGATATGAAGAAAACAGAGATTAAACTAATCTTGCAGGGTTTAAAGGCCATGAGGCTAACTCTATGCCCTAAGTCACATGACTCATCACATGCCCTGATAAGATAAAAGATTAGATAACTACATGATAAAGATAAGATAAGGTTATATGATCAAAAAGTGAAAAAAACATTATAATAGCAAGTATCTTTGCAGTACCTTATGGTAACTACAAGGCTATGACATCATGGTCTAGAGCAGTCTAGACTGTGACATGTGAAGATGTGAAAGAGTGAAGCAAGTGAAATGGTAAGAGTTACCATGGTCACATGATGTGACATGTGAAAAGTCAAAATGAAAAGTACAAAGTGGGTGAAAATGAAAAAAATGAGAAAATGAACTATAACAGAGAGGATAAGATAGAAATGAAGTTGTACTAAATGACTGAATATAAAACAAAGCTAAAAATAGAATAGAGTAAAAATGAAATGAAGGGTTGAGGCAGCTGTAGTATTGCTAGTACAGGGAAAGCATGAGCACAACTGGAGTGAAATGAAGTAGTAGCAGAAGGGCCAGAGGTACATAAAGGGAATCAAGGGCTAGTATAGCCTACTGGCAAGCACTAAGTGTAGAAAACCAAGTAGAAGCCAAGTTGAATTGAATTCAGAATATGAAATATAAAAGTTAGGCTATAAAAGTATCAATAAAAAAACCTCATGGCTTTTTACTATTGAATTAAATTATGCTTTAGAGATTGTTAAGGAGTTTCATCTTCATTATTTGAATAAACTCAAACCATCTTATAGCTAAACAACTAAGCTTTATTGATCAAGTAATTTTGTTACAAGATTCTTTATTTACTTAAGGGTTATATTTCTGACCTTCTTTTCAATTACCTGCCATGATTTCATCTTCACATTCCCATTCTTTATCACAATAATTGAAATAAGGAAACTACCTGTTGATCTTGTGCTTAGAATATCCTGGTAAATACTCCTATCTTGTGCTTGTGCTGGACTACTGAAAGGGCTTTTATACTAGTGGCTTCAAACTAGGCTGATGGAAAAAAAGATATATTAAAGGACTATATAAAGCCAGGCTCAGGATTCTAGGACAGAGTCACTAACTACCTCTGTAGTAGAGAGTAAACTGGGCTAAAGGTCAAGAGTGCAAGACAGGAGAAAATCCAGCTTATACTCTCTGCCTTATATATTGCTGGGGTCTGCACACAGACCAAGTACAGGGAGGCTGCCCTAAACTACTGCTATCTTTAGCCACCAATAGTAGTAAGTACTTAACTCTAAATAGAATAAGGAATATATGGAGCAGATATTAAGGAGTGAGGCAGTGGCCTCATAAATCATAGGAATGGAAGACAAAAGAAGCCATACCATGAGAATATGGGAGAATAGAAGGAAAGTGCACAGGATTGGCAGAAATAAATTAAATATAATAGTAACAAGGCCAAGGAAATCTATTAGATCTCTGCCACAGATCAAATGTCATTAGGGACTGTACCTGGATCTTATATGAGATCTGCCACATTACATGACCAATATATGTGCAGAGTAATACTCTAAATATAAAGATCTCAACCTTAGCCTAGAAGTTCCTTGATAAGACTACTTATTTGCATAATTATGTGCTCTCTAGTTATATGACTGCAAATAGTTCATATCACATGCTTAATGGTTCCCATTGTCATGTACTAGAGACTGTTGTGTTTACTAGACATGTGACAATAATCTCTTTAATCTCTGCATACAACTTTATTAACTTCTCTGTGATCTTATCTATCTTCCCATTTTCTGGCCTACTCTTTGAATCTCCCTTATCTTCTTTCCCAGCTACCCATATTCTATTTAAAATATCAACCAGCTGCTTCAGCTGCCAGTTCTAATGCCTTATCTTACCATATCTTTCCATTTACCTTTCTTACTACTGCCTTTATCAGATAAAAGTTCTTAGCCACCTAACAGATGCCTTTTTTTATCTTCTTTGAATATGCCCTGCCTCTAGGCATCTCATACTCCATACTTTTCCTTCTCTATTTTCTCTTTAGCTTCTCCTGACTAGAGTAGTTATATTTTACCCTCACTTCTATACAGGTAAGGCATAATATTCACTTGCTGGGGCCTATCTTATAGTTATGCCCTCAGTTATCATATCTCCAGCACACTGGAGCCTTCTCTGCCCTTCTCTTTCCTTTGTTGTTATTTGTCTCTGCAAAGACTTGGTAAAGTTGATTTGCCTAAGGTATTCAATAAGTTCCAGCCAACAGTCAGACATGTTACTTACCTGTCTGCAGGCCTTCTTGGCCTGTTGCCTGGCAACCTTCTCCATCATTTTTTAAACCTTCTCCTTCTTTATTGCTTTTTCTTATCATTTCTGCTTGATATACTGCACATTGCCAAGTGTTGTTATGCATTGTGCATAATCACCACTTTCACCTTATGTGATCATGGGAGATACACTCCTATTCAGGAAACCCTAACTTGAGGTTAGACTATTTACAAGTATCTTCATGGTTAGTGGTCACATGACTAGGGATCTGGGATCTTCCCAGGATCTGCCCATAGATCTTCCCTATTTAAATCTGGATGCTATCTCCATGGATCTGATGGATCTTGGATTGGCATCTATGAACTTATTATATCTGTGGCAGAGATCCCTGTCTTCATGTTTCCCTAATCTTCTCTTCCATTCCAACATTCTTGATACATGAGGCCTTTGCCTTACTCCTTTATATCCACCCCATGAAGTTACCTCTCTTATTTAATAGTGCACTTTTACTGCTAGTGGTATCCATAGTTAGCAGTAGCTTAGGGTAAGCTCAGTTAGTTGGTCTGTGTGCCACCCTGGGCCATATATAAGGGGCAGGTATGGGTAGTCAAATCTCTTCAGATTTGATTACTTTGTATCTTGCTTAAAGCACTTCTTTAGATTCCAAGCCCTTTCAGGTCTTTGTCCTCAGTTACTCAAGTTCCAAGTCTCCTCAAGTCCTTTTTTGTTGATTTTCTCCTTGGTTGCTCCTCTTAGAGCCTTTTTTTGGAATTACTTCAGTGTTTCTTCTTTCTCCATCATCTAGGTGTAGCCTCTGGAATTCAGAGTCATAACAAGCTTCTCATTTTCCTTTATGTGCTCTTTGAGGTACTTATCAGACCAGATATGGATATTAGCAAAAAAAGACATAATAAAAATAACTTGAAGAAGTCTTTTTTGTTATGGTTCTTATAACTTTTAGCCTATTCTTTTGGCCAATTTCCTTTTATTAAGTATTTTCTTTTATTCTGATTACTTAATTATTTTTGTCTATCTTACTATGGTTATTTTGGTTTGTATATCATAGATATAATAGCATTTCCAGGCATTTCAAGTCTTTAAACTTGAGTACTTGTGACATCTGCCTTTTTTGGTGTGGTATTCCTCCAAGCTAGCTTCTCTGGTCTATAAGACATACTTCCAAGTTCTAATTTCTTTATCTGCCTGATTTTGAATTGGTTTCTCAGTTTATTCTTTGATTCTAACTCCTTTTGGTCAATACTTCTTAAAGTTATAACATTTTATCAAATTAGAGTCCATTTTATTCAGTTTGCCACTAACAAAACTCTAACTCTTACTCCAACTATGTCTTCCACAAAGTCACATGGTTAAGGCCTTTAGGTTTTCAGGCCTTGAGAAGGAAATACTATCATATTCTATATTACTAAGTTAACTTTGTTTTATCTCCAATGCAATTTCAATTGCTTTTATACTTAGAAAGCTATGTGTTATCTAGTTTTCTTTTCCTCCGTCTCTGAATATCTAATAATACTTACAACCTTATATATGTTAACTCCATGCTATTTTAATATAACTTCATAGTTATTCCATTTTCACTTTCTGTTTCTTTTCCTCCTTATCTGTTTCTATTATTCTCCAGTTTCATCCTGACGTAACATTGTTAGTATTATGCCTGACATCTTTATTTGTATCCAGGTTGCATTGGCACCTGCCTTTACTTCTAAGACAACTCCTGTCTCATCTTTTTTCTTTTTTTAAATAATTCACTCCTTCAAAGTATAAGTACTGTAGCTCTGTATCTTGTATCTCAGTTTAAATATCAACATAACCCAGCATTCTCTTCTACTATTTTGCATTCTCCCTCTACCTTGTGAGTAGGCACCATGCCCTTATATCTCTAAATACAAGTCTCTATAACTTACTTTAATTCTCCAACCCCATCTCAATTCCTTTTAAAGTTCAGGGCACTAGGACTAGTGCAAAAATGCACCACATAAGGTGAAGTCAAGTCCCATTTGACTACTACTTCAGAATGTTCCAGAGTAGATCTGAAGTATATCCTAAGTATAACAACTAACATCTTAATTATAACAAATTCTGGCCTTTTTTGTTAAAGAAGTGTACTTTGTCATAATAGAGAGGTAGATATGGATGCTACTTGAATGCCAGAGATTCATGTGCATATTATCTAGCCAGGTTTTGTTTTTAAAAAAAAGATACTAACCATGATAATATGTAATGCATAGCATTTATTTGACCATTATCTAGAAAAATCATTGTTTATTTAATGCACTTCAACAAAAATTACATCAAACAGTCTATATAATGTGCTGATACTATTATGCATCTAGTGAACATAATGGTCTCTAGTACATGACTGTGGGAATTGTTAAGCATGTGATGCAATCTTGTTGCAGTTATGTGACTTGAAAACACAGATTGTGTGAACTGGCTTCCTATTCAAGGAAACTCTAGGCTAAGGCTAAGTTCTAATATTCAAGGTATTCTCCTGCATAGATTGTTGGTCACATAATATGGCAGATCTCCAATGAGATCCAGATATAGTCCCTGATAATATCTAATCTGTGGCAGAAATCCAATGGATCTCCTCAGCCATGCAGTAGCCATGCCATATTCATTTTTGCTTTTCCTATGTGCTTTCTTTTCATTCTCCCACATTCTTATGGTATGGCTTCTCTTTTCTTCCATTCCCTTGACATATGAGGCCACTGCCTCACTTCTTAGTCATGCCCTATGCCCTTCTCTTACTGTTTATAGATTGAGTACTTACTATTATGATTAGTTCATTTATTTTCTCTCTTCTTGTCCTAGCTTCTGACTTTGCATATCCTTGATGCTTTCTTCTTATGTTCTGGAACCTTCAGACTTCTTCCATTTTAGAACTCTTTTATATGTCAGTGAATATTACTCATACTCTGCTTCCATCATATTCCATCTGTTTCCTCACAGATTACTTAGTTACTATTAGTTACTTGACCTAACTTATTCAACTAAGTTTTGTTATGATTCTCCATATCTTTTTCCTTTGCCTTACCTTAGTTTTATCTTCATGTGTCTTGGATGCTTTCTTGTTCCTGTTCTGGAACCTTCCACTTCTTCTGTTCCAGAACATTTCCTAACTCAACTGCTATTACTCATGATTCACTCTCTTTGTGTGTGTTATTCAGTATTATGCATGAACTGCTTCTTCACATTCCATCTGTTTCCACATGGATTACTTATTCAGCACTTGTATCCCTATGACTTATCCAACTAAGTCTGAACCTTATTACCTGTACTGTAAAGTAGCATACTTTATCTTTTTTCTCCTTATGCTACTTCTACCTCTGCTCCTACTCTTGTACCAAGCAATCCCTTACTGTTACATTTCCCTCTCTTTTTCCTTTTTCTCGCATATCTTAGCTTCACATTCACGCATCTCAGATGATTTCTTGTTTTCATTCTGGAACTTTCACTTCCTTCATTCCAGAACATTCTCTAATTTAACAGATATCACACATGATCCACTTTCTTTGTACTTAGTCATCAGGTATGACCCATCACCCAATTCTCCCACATTCCATCCATTTTCACATGAATCATTAGTTATCTCCTATGACTTATCCAACTGAGTCTGAACCTTATTCATTGTACTATATAAGTAGTGTACTTTATCACCCCTCTCTCTTTATGCTACTTCTACCTTCCACTACCTGCACCATACCTAGTATCTTGCAATCCACTCTTAGTTCATGCATCTGTGCACAAGAGGGAATCCCTAGTCAACTCTAGTCACTACCAGCCTAGTGTCACTGGTGTCCTTGACCCCATCATTGAGTCTAAAGCCAGTGTTGTCCCTATAAGTCACATCACTCCCCAAGCTGACTCTTGTCAAGCTCTCCTAGCCCACAGTTTATTCAACTTCACTGTCAAACCCTAGCCATCCACAGCCCAGTTCCCTCTTTCAAAGGTCTACACTTGTTCCTACCAGGACCATGTGTAACACTTACTACCTTGAGCTCTCTATGGTCTCCTGATAATCCATCCTTCTTAGTTCATGCATTGGTGCACAAGAGAGAATCCCTTGAACTCCATCAATACCTGCCATTGATTATATTCTGCAAGCCAGCATCCTTGCCATTGCTCAACCCTTCATCTGAGCATCCCCAGTGTTATTCTTGTGTCATAACATCCCTTGTCCACAAGCTAACCCTTTGTCAAGCTCACCCCCTTGTAGTTCTCTCTTCTGAGGTCTACACCTGACCTTACCCAGGCCTAGCATAACAAAAAAAGTAGTATAACTTTCATAACTATCACCACTGTAGCTTGCCCACCATATCATCCAAACAAACCTTGTTTCTCAACTTCCTTTGAGGTAAACACAGATCATCTCCTGCAAAGGACCCACTTGATTCTTCTGAAACAGAAGAAATCCCAGCATACCACTCTCTTACACCTAAGGATCCTGTTGGTAATATTCCTGTCCCCTCTACTGAGGAACAGAACTTTGACTGAACTCTAGCCCATGAACTCTTGACTTCTTTACAGATCCTGAGAGAATCAACTCCACCTTCTTTAACTCTAACCCATTACCACCCTCTTTATCCCTTTTCCCCTCCAAAGATGTCCAACTCTATTATAACCACTAAATTTACAAAGCTTCACCTCAGCACCCCAGAGCATTATAACAAAGATAGGTCAAAAGCCAAAACCTGGATGGACTCTGTCCAGTTTACCTTTTTATTAATCAGGCTATATACAACTCCAACAAGAAGTGCATAGCCTTTACTCTCTTATATATAACAAAGGGCTCTGCCCAATCCTAGGCAGCCACCTACCAAAAACAGTGCATCAAGGGCATTTCAGTATCTATGGGATTCTTTACTGATCTAGTCACCACCTTCCTGGCAGCATTTCAGAACCAAGATATGGTCAGCTCAGCCATTTACTGGCTGGCTAACATGCAAATTGTAACAGGTGTTTACCCATCCTGCCTTGATACTCAAGTCAACCTTGGTGGACACTCCTATCCTGATCCTTGAGAATGACTGTTAGGGCTTTTGGCTAGTGGCCTCTAACTAGGTGAGTGAGAGAAGATAAGACCTGGGCCCCTGTGTATAAACCAAAGCCAGACAAACAATGAGAGCTGAAGGGGAATCCTTCTTGGATCATAGCCTTAGATCATAGCTGTAGATCTAGCCTGAGGTCACAAGAGAGCAAGACTGGGTTTCCCCAGCTTGCACCCCCTGCCTTATATATTGTCAAGGTCTGTGCACAGACCAAGTACAAGAGGTCTACCCTAAAGTGTGCCATTTATGGTCACCAATAGCATAAGTAGCTCCTAACCTCTGAATAGATATAGTAGGAATGCATGGATCATGAGGTAAGGGTAAGGCAGAGGCCTCACAGATAAGGGATGGAGGAGAGTGCCACATACCATGAGAATGTGGGTAGAATGGAAGGGAAGTGCACAGGCTCACAGATATGAATATGGCTTGGCCACCATAAGGCCAAGGAGATTTATTGGATCTCTGCCACAGATCAGATCCTAATCTCCAAGGAGATATCATTGGAATCCTAGATCTCAATCTCATTTAAGATCTGCCACATCAGTAATCTGATACCTGTACATGGAAACTCTGAATAAAACTTGGACCTAGCCTAGGGTTTCCTTGTTTGGCTACTCATTCACATGATCATGTGCTCCTGGTCACATCACATGCTCTAAGGCTCTCATGGTCATGTGCTGACCATCATGTTAGGTTGGTATCATAACACAAATGTAACTAAACAAGAAAGAAGAATGGACTTCTCCTCTTGCCAAGTATACAGCTGAGTTCCAAAATCATGCTGTAACATCTAAAATCAAGGATAATTCTGTCTTGATCAGCTACTACAAGACTGGACTAGCTTTTTGGATCTCTTATTGCATTCACTCTATGAAAATGGTACCAAGCAAGATATTAGGCTGGTATCTCAAGGCTACTCATTTTAATAGCACCAACAAACAATCCAAGTTTATTGAACAACATAGGAAGGCATCCAGAGCATTTGCCTGGACTTCCACTACCCCCTTAATTCCTTGGATTAAAAGAGATCCAAATATGATGGAAGTTAACTCTGTAAAGTGTTATGTGCTTAGCAAACACTGACAGTCCTATCACATGACTGTGGGACTTGCCTGCCTTACAAAGATAACCTCTAGGCTAAGGTTTGATTTATATATTAGAGTATTCCCTTGCTTATGGGTTAGTCATGTAATGTGGCTAGATCTCATCTGAGATCTTAGATTGATACCAATAACATCTGATTAATGGATTTAGATTAGAATTGTATCTGTGGTAGAGATCTAGATAGATCTCCTTGGCCTTATGTTTGCCATGCTACATTTATCTGTCTACTCTAAGCTTCCCTTCAATTCTTTCATATTTTCATGATGTGAATTCTCTTCTATTGTCCTTGATCTGTGAGGCCACTGCCTCACTTTTACTTATCATCCTATGACTCACTTTCTTATTTAGATAATATGAGAGATTACTGCTATTGGTGACCCTGAATAGTAGATTACTTATCCTGTGTAGAGGCTATGCCTCCTGACAATATATATACAGGGTGGATGTCAAAACATTTCTCAAAACTTGTCAAACTGTCAAAGCTTGTAGCAAGGGCTGTCAAGGCTCTCTGGAGTACTTCAGACAAGTCCAGAGGTTTCCAAAGTTGTTGGACAGTTGGTTAGTGGAGGTTACCTTTCTTGCTTGATAAAGCAGATGCAGTGAAGTTTGACAGAGTCAGGTGGGACTTGACTTTATCTTATGTGGTGTACTCTTGCATAGCCTCAGCATTCTGATTTGTGGACTACTGGAGATACAGAGGAGAGCTTGCTCAGGACTCAACAAGAGAGACAGACAAGACAAGGGATGTCAAGTCCAGTCTTAAGGAGCAGAGTTGTCTAGACTTGTTAAAGGTAGCCATTAGGCTAGTTGTGATTCCCAGCAGAGCTGGAGGGTCAAAATGGTTGGGAACTTTGGCTTAGGTGGCCAAGGCAACATTAAGTTAAATTGACTATAATGCTGGAAACCCTGGAGTTACCCTGGAGAGTTAGAGGATATTCAAAGGCTCATTTAGAGTAAGAATGAACTGACACAGATGTGAAGGTACTTTTGTCAATATTCAAACTGATGTACAGGATACAGAGCTATCATACTTATACCTTAGAGGAGCAGAAACCAACTAAGTGTAGTGAAATGAGACAGATGTTAACTTAGAAGTGAAGCAGGTGTCTAAATAACTAAAATATGAATGGAGATGTCAAGTAGGGCAATGTCCAATCTTGTCATACTGAAACTGAAGGGTGGCAGGGAGAAGTGAGGGAACAAGGAACAGGAATGGGAGGAAATATTGAAGTAACTATGAAATAGTATCAGAATGAAGCAGAGTTCAGTGAATGCAAAGTTGTAGGTATAGTAGTGGAAAAGAAGGGACCAGAGGATATGCAACTTAGAATCAACCAGAGTTGCACTGAAGGAAGTGGGAATGGGCTCAAAAGGCTTAGGATGTGACAGTGTCTAAGTATCTAAGAGACAAATGAAGATGTCAAAAAGAACAACATCCAATATTGTCAAGCTGAAATTGAGAGGTAACAAGAGGAAGTGAAGATAGGAAGGGAGAAACAGGGACAGGGATGGTGATAAAGATAACTAGGGGCAGGTGACAGTGCAGAAGTAGAGCAGAGTGGCCTGGGGAAGACAGAGTGAATACTAAGGTAGTAAGAACTGGGAACAGAACAGAGATGAATCCAGAATAGGAGCAGAGTAGGAACAGGGAGCTGGAAAGGTTGGTCCCAAGAACAGCATAGGTTTTATATGAGCATAACAGGTATGTGATCAAGTGCAGGATATGACAGTAAACAAGACCTAAAGTCTCTCCAGTCTTGATCACTTGTGTCTTTACTGAAATGACAGCAGCTGTCCTATTCTCATGTCTTGATGCTGGCAAGTGAATGCCTTTTCTAAAGCTGTGGTTTTGGCTAGGCCCACAGAGAACTAGGCAAAAGAATAATAAAAGAAGAGTTGAGTGCCTTGTATAAAGCTCTAGAGCTCAAGTGCACAAGACTGGGGAATACTCAGCTTGTGCCAGCCCTTTATATATAATACAGAGATATGCACAGACCAGCTAACTAAGGTCTGCCCTAAACTATGCTACAGTAAGCAGTTCAATGGCAATAAAGGAGCAAGTACCTTAGCAGTATCTCATGGTATCTGCCAGGCAATAATGTTATAATCTGGAATGTTCTAGAATGTGAAAAGTGAAAAGGTGAAAAGGTAAAGATGTGAAGAGTAAAGAGGTGAAAGAGTAAAAAGGTGAAAGAGTGAGAGTTCCCAGGGTCACATGACATGAAAATGAAAAAGTGATTATAACATTTACTCTTTTTTACCTAAGCACTTTAGTGTTAACTTGGATTCCTCCTTTCTTCTTGTGGTCTGAGCACTAGTTGCTAGTATTAACTCAGGCTTTCCCTATCAAGATTCAAAAGCCTAGTTTGGAGCCACTAGTCTTAAAAGCCCTCTTGTTGTTTGATTGCCTGTTACTCACTGATTCACATTGTTATTCAGATTGCACTCTTGGAGTACATAATATAAAGCTCAACAAGCTTACCTTCCAAGAATATGAGCATTGCCAAAATAATTGGTTATGCTTCAGATGCCAAAAACCTGTTCAATCTGCCAACAAATGTCCAACCTTTCCTTCTCCTTCTTTTAGCATGCTGAAGAAGATGCCTCAAGTTAAGAAGGTTTCTGTCAAAGAACCATCTGAAATAGAAGAGGTTAGTGACAAAAAAGAGGTTGAAGTTGGAAGAGTGGGTTTTTAGATCAGAGTACCTTTCCTATGCAAGGTGCTCCCACTTTTTCTTGTGCTCCTGTACTTGTATCACAATCTAGAAAAGCAATCAGAATTCCAGTACAAGTCTCCCCATCCAAGTGCCCAAGAAAAGTCATAGATATCTCCACTCTAGTTAATAGCAGTGCTTAAATTAACTGCATTGACTGGGAATTCATGTCCCACCATAAACTTCCAATCACTTGTCTTTTTCAAGCTCTCCATGTTCAAAATGTGGATGCCTCCACCAACAGCAAGGGAAGAATTACCCACACCTGTGAAGTTGTCCTTCACATCCAAATCATCACTTCCAAGGTTCTTTGCTATGTCATGGGATATGGCAAGGAGACCTTGATCTTAGGACTTCCCTGGCTGAAAGATGCCAACCCCTCCATTAACTGGAAGAGCAGCACTCTTATCATTCCCTTTGCCACCAATACCTTGAAGAAACACTATTGTTCCAACTCCTCATTGCCAAACCTGAAACAATACCATTTCAAGGAAACCACTGTCAAAAATAAAGAATTTTTCATCAACTACTTGCAATACACCACCCCTGAGAAGTCTCTCCAAGACTATCTCTACCATTGGCACTTCTCACAAGTCATAAATGCCTGTTCAGCATTTTTACCATCTGTTACCATTACCAAGCTCACTATCTCCACCAAGCTCACAATTGAGGCCAAGAAAGCCCAACCCAGGATGGAACTTCCATCAGAATACCAGGAGTTCATATCTGTCTTTTCAAATTCTCTAAAAACCCTTGATCACCTGCCACTAAGCAGACTCTATGACCACAAGATCAATCTTAAGAACACATTTGTTCCTAAGATAGGTAATGTTTACCTCTTATCTCCACCAGAATACCAGGCAATCAAGGAAAAAACCTCTGGGCTGGAAAAATTCACCCTTCTAACTTCCCTCAAGTATTCTTCTTCATTAATAAGAAGGATGGCAAAATCCATCTTTGCCAAGATTATCAATATCTTAATAAACACATGGTATGTGACACATACCCTTTTTTTCTTATCTCTGACCTTATCAACAAGCTTTGCAAAGTGAAGCTATTCACCAAGTTCAACATTTATTAGGGATATAACAATGTCTGTATTAAAGACAAACATCAATGTAAAGTGGCCTTCATTACTCACAAAGGGCTCTTCAAGCCAATGGTGATGTTTTTTGGCCTTAATAACTTACCCACTATATTTCAGTGATCCATAAACAACTTCTTCCATAACATGATTGCAAAAGGATGGTTGGTTATCTATATGGATGATTTTTTTATCTTTTTCCTCAACATTGAAACACACTGCCTCCACACTGCCTGCATTCTATAATATATGGCAGATTTTCATTTTCATCTCAATTTGAAGAAATGCATTTTTGCCTCTAAGTCAGTTGAATACCTTAGAATGGTCATTTGACCAAGACATCTTGCCATGGATCCCATCAAACTTGATAAAATCACCAAATGGCCCACTTTCCAAAAGATTAAAGATATCTAATTCTTTTTGGAGTTCATTAACTTCTACCAGTGATTCTTCCAAATTACTCCTTCATTACTCATTCTCTTTTTGATCTCACCAAAAAGATGGTCCCCTGGTCCTGATCTTCCTCCTGTCAAGAATACTTCAATTCTCTCAAGGCACTCTTCCTCTTCTAGCCAGTCCTCCAGCTTTCTGACCTTTCCCAACCCTTCACTATTGCCACAGATGCCTCTGTGTATGCATTCAGTGGTATTCTCCTTCAAACTGATGCCAATGGGGACTGGCACCCCTGCTTATATCTCTTGCAGACTTACTTCCCTGCAGAGAGAAATTATAACATTTATAATCATGAACTCCTTGCAATTATCTGTGCCCTAAAAGCCTGGCAACAATATCTCCAGGGCTCTTCCCATTTAGTTCAGGTTTTTACTGACCATAAGAACCTCACTTATTTCCATGCCCCCCAGACACTCAGTTACCAACTGAAACGGCGTTTGCTCTGCCGTTGCTGAAACTCGAGAAATCGTCCTAGTGATTGCATTCAACTAACAAAGCTTGGGTTTTAGCTTAGATCCCAAGTGAACTAGGCAAGAGGTGGAATGGGTCAAGGAACTTGTATAAAGCGTAGAGCTCAAGTGCACAAGACTGAGGGAAAACCCCAGCTGGTGCTAGCCCCTTTATATATGCTACAGTGTAGTGCACGGACCATGTAAGTGGTCCCGGCCCTAAATATGCTACAGTCAGCTGACCAATGGCAATAAGAGAGCGAGTACCTTAGCAGTTCCATGAGGATACTGCCAGGCATGATGTCATGGTCTAGGCTGTGAAATGTGAAGGAGTGAAGATGTGAAGGAGTGAAAATGTGAAGATGTGACAGTGTGAAAAGGTGAAGAGGTGAAGAAGTGAAGAGTAAAGGTGTCCCACGGTCACGTGATGTGAAAAATGAAAAATGATTATAACACCAACAAGCTCATTGGCTTCTTAATCTTGCAGATTTTGATATCCAACTCCGGCATATTGCTGGCACCTCCCTCACTGGGCCTGACACTCTTTCTTGTCATCTGGATCTCTGCCTGGAATTCTCCTTGGATAAATTGGAAGTAACCTTACTATTTAAAATCATCCTTTGCATCCATATCCACAAATACCAAGTGGATAATCCCCTTTGCCTCTCTATCCTCTAGAAATGGAATGGTTCCATAAGAAATGGCTTATAGTCCCACTTCTGTGACTGGAAGCTCCATAATATTCTGCCTACATACTGTGATCATGTGTATGTTCCCCCTAATGAAACCCTTCATCACTTTATTCCCCACCACTGCCATGACCATGAAATCACTGGTTACCTGTGAAACAGTTATAGCTGAACCATTGCTGAGATACTCGTGTCTGGTCCTAGTGATCACATTCTAACTCAAGAGACTGGGTTTTAACTAGACCCCAGTGAAACTAGGCAAAAGAATAGCAAAGAAGAGTCAAGGACTTGTATAAAGCCTAAGGCTCAAGTGCACAAGACTGGGGAATCCCAGCTTGGGCCAGCCTCCTTTATATATGCTACAGTTGTGTGCACGGACCATGTAAATGGCTCCGGCCCTAACTATGCTACAGTTAGCCAACCAATGGCAATAAAGGAGTGAGTACCATAGCAGTCCCATAAGGAAGCTGCCAGGTAATGATGTCATGGTCTAGGCTGTGATATGTGAAAGAGTGAAAATGTGAAGGTGTGAAATGTGAAGGTGTGACATTGTGAAAAGGTGAAAGTGTGAAAGGTCAAAGGTGTCCCATGGTCACATGATGAGAAAAGTAAAAAGTGATTATAACAACCTGGGCTATTTTAAAACCTGGCAGCTGGTTCAACAGGAATTTTGGTGGCCTGGTCTTGCCACCTATATTCACCAGTACATTGTCAGTTGCACTATTTGCTAACAGAACAAGGTCAACACTTATCCCTCCATATCTGCCCTCCATTCTATTTTCTTGTAAGTACTTTGTCCCTTCCAGTAGATCTCTTGTGATCTGATCACCAATCTCTCTTGCTCAGGAGATTTGATTCCCTGTTGGTCATGGTTAACCATGGGCTTACAAAGGGGGTAGTTCTAGTCCTCATCAAGAAAATTGCCACTGCTAAAGGAATACCCACACTTTTCTTCAAGAAAGTCTACAAATGATTTGGTTTGTATGACAAAATTATCTTCAACCAAGGCCCACAATTCACCTCTGCCTTTGCTAAGTAGCTTGGTAAGCTCCTCAACTATGATTTCTCCTTGTCCACTGCATATTACCCCCAATCTGACAGAAAGACTAAATATGTCAATCAGAAGATTGAAACCTATCTCCACATCTTTTCAAAGCTAACCTATTTAAGTGGGCAGAAAACATCTCCCACACAGAATTCATGCACAACTGCCACCCCCACTCTGTTATCCACCAATCAACATTTTATCTTCTAATGGGATATAAACTCCATACCCTTTCTTTAGTAATTTCCAAAATCCTGATGTCTGCCTTCACTAACAGGCTAAAACACTTGACTGCAGCCAGAAATGAAGCCCTTGCAGACCATGACCTTGCATGCCAAATAATGGCATCCCATATTCATTCTAAGTTCATTTCCTTCATCAAAGGAATGAAAGTTTGACTAGAAGCATGGAATTTAAAACATTCCATTACCAATTCAAAGTTCATGTCAAAAAGAGAAGAACCCTTTACCATCACTGAGGTATTTCCCCTGTAACCTATAGGCTTTACCTCCCCTCAACCTGGAAGATCCATCCAGTCTTCCATGCTTTGTTGTTATCACCCTATTACAAAAATAACATCCATGGGAAGAACTTCCCAGCTCCATCCCTGAATCT
This sequence comes from Pulveroboletus aff. viridisquamosus, assembly GCA_038088935.1. NCBI lineage: Eukaryota > Fungi > Basidiomycota > Agaricomycetes > Boletales > Boletaceae > Pulveroboletus > Pulveroboletus aff. viridisquamosus. Next base: position 17,411 of record JBBPJW010000709.1, read on the forward strand.
TATAGAAGGTCAAGAAGAATATGAAGTCAAGCAGATATTAAAACATCACAGCTCACCTTTTTTCCACTCCTTCCTGATCTAATGAAAGGGTTACTCAGTGAAAAAAGACTTGTGGGAAGCTGAGTCCAATCTCAGCAATGTTTCCAAACTCCTGACCATCTATAAAAAGTGGCATTCCCTTATCACTCCTCCAATGCCTCTTCCTCCCAAACCACTCATATCAAACCTCATCCCACTTGTAAATAATCATGCCTTTCAATGCCAATACCACCCTGTCTTCTGTCTCTGACATTCCATCCTCTCCTACCCAGGAGACTCTCAATGAAATTTTCTCTATGCATGCCCAATCTCTTTCCTCTGGGACCATAATCATCTTAGTTAACTTATCCCCATTTACTTCACCCACCACATCACTTGTCAATGGCCTTCCTATTGAAGAAACCACACCTATTCCCATTGTGTTGTCTCCAGTCCCTACTCATCTGGCCAACATACTATCTTCCCCCATAGCTATCTCTATTCCACCACCTGCTGCCCATAGGGCAACCTCTTACCCAATCTTCACTGTTAATCTACCCATCACTGCCCATACCCTCCATCCTGGAGACTGCAACAACATCTATTGCATTGGACTTCATTTATTTGTTTTTGACTCACAACTTTCTATTACCATTAGCTCCCACCTAGACATGTACTCCCTACTCTGGGCTTTGTACAGGCTATACCACCAGATCAAAAAGATGTTGCTCATTACCCAGCTCCTTCATTGAACTGCCAATGTTGATACTGATGCAGTTCAAACCAGACTTGAAATCATCTATTATCAATTGTTACTTATTCTTGATAATCTCACCTGTCAACTGGAGTTCAGTGAATTCCTCATTAATCTTGACCATTTCTGTTATGACTCTGGATCTCAGAGGCTACACCTAGATAAAGGAGTGAGAGGAGGAACATGAAAGATGACCTAGTGGAGGCTCTGAAGAGGAGCAACCAAGAAGGGAGTGACAAAGGAGAACTCAGAAGAGACTCATGCCCATGCAACTGAGGGCCTAACCTGAAAGGGCAGGGATCCAAAGAAGTGTCTAAAGCCAAGTACAAAGTGATTAAGTCTGGAGAGACTTAACTACCTGTACCTGCCCCTTATATATGGCCTAGGGAGGCACACAGACCAACTAATCTAGCCTACCCTAGAGTACTGCTATCTATGGACACCAATAGCAGTAAGGACACACTATTAAATAAGTGAGGATCAAGCATGGAGTGGGAATGAAGAGTGAGGCAGTGGTCTCATGGATCAAGGGATAAGAATGGAAGAGAAGATCAGGGTAACACATGAGGACAGAGATCTCTGCCACAGATAAGATTGTAGATCTCAGGATCCATCAGATCCATGGAGATACAATCAGATCTAGATAGGGAAGATCCAGGGCAGATCCTGGGAAGATCCCAAATCTGAATCATGTGACCACTGACCATGAAGTACTCATAAGGAATAGCCAAGCCCCAGGCTAGGGTTAACCTGAAAAGGAGTATTGTTCCCATGATCTCATGATGTGAAAGTGGTGGTTGCACAAGATGCACAACAATTTCAAACAGGAGTCATCTGCTGCTTGGCAGCATCTTCTCCCCACATGTTCTGCCACCCTGTCCATGTCCTTTTCTCCTTTTACCCCCACTGAACTCAATTACATCACCAGGATGGAAGCATGGTGGTCCAGTCATAATAATAGGGCTTGCCTACCCCCTAGTCATCCTTACTATTACAACAGATGTTTTCAATGCCATGAATTGGGCCATCAACAGATTCAATGCCCCTTCTACCAGTGCCCCACCTGCCTCTATTGGCAACTGGACCATAACCAATCTTGTTGCCCTCTTTAGTGACCTCACTCTTAGCCCTTTACCTTGTTCTCTTCATCATTTACCTGATTCTTATGCTCTTTATGCTTCTTTTGCTGCTCTTGTGAATCATACCATTGCACTTCCCTGGCTTGCTCATTCCCACCACCTTCTTATCATATCAATGATAAGGACAATGTTATTAACAATATTGGCTGGGCTAACATTATGGGCTCCCCAGTGGCTTATAACAAGTGTCTGATTGGATCATCAGACATACAATGGGGGTAATATTATAATCCCCCATATCTTTTTCCTTTGCCTTGCCTTAGTTTTATCTTCACATGTCTTGGGTGCTTTCTTGTTCCTGTTCTGGAACATTCCACTTTTTTTGTTCCAGAACATTCCCTGACTCAGCTACTATTAATCATAATCTGCTTCCTTTGTGCATGTCATCCAGTATTATGCACAGACTGCTTCTTCTGCATTACATCCATTTCCACATAAATTACTTATTTAGCACTTGTCATCTCTATAACTTATCCAACTGAGTCTGAACCTTATTACCTGCACTATAAAGTAGCATACTTTGCCTCTCTTCTCCTTATACTACTTCTATCTCTGCTCCTACTCTTGTACTGAGCACTCCCTTGCTACCTTGGGCCCTCTATAGTCTCCTGATAATCCATCCTTCTTAGTTCATGCATTGGTGCACAAGAGAGAACCCCTTGAACTCCATTAATGCCTGCCATTGATCATACTCCACAAGCCAGCATCCTTGCTGTCACTTGACCCTTTGTCCAAGCACCTCCAGTGTCATCCTTGTGTTATACCATCCCTTGTCCATAAGCTAACCCTTTATTAAGCTCACCCCCTTGTAGTTCCCTCTTCTGAGGTCTATACCTGATCCTACCTGGGCCTAGCATAACAAGTCTTAACCTTATTCCTCTTAGTATAAGTAGCTTACTTTCTCCTTCATGTTTTTCATGCTATTTCTACTTTTATCTTCACCTGCTCAACATTGTTTTTTCTGCCTTGTTCTTTCAAACTAGTTGGAACCCTTAGTCTACCCTTTAAGGGAGTTCTGCTTGCAACTAGCATTGGCAAGTACCATCTTCATCCTTAGACTAGCCCTAGTGTCCTAGCCCCATCCCCAACCTTTACTATGGAACTATAATGCCATTCCACATTTGCACCATTCTTAGCATCTGAGGCAGATCCTTATTAAGTCTTATCCTTAGTTCCTCCATAGTTATAAGGTCTATATTAGTCTCTACCCAGGCCTAATATAATATTTACTGCCATTGGTGGCCATAGATAGCAATAGTTTAGGGCAGCCTCCCTGTACTTGGTTTATGCATAGCCACTGGCAATATATAAGGCAGGAAGTGCAAGTTGGAATTTTCCCAGTCTTGCTCTCTTGACTTTTACCTCAGATTACCATATCTGGCCTTTAGATGAGGCTTATTTGACTTTATTGTTGTTACCTGTGCTTTAGCCTTATATAGGTCTTTAGTGTTCCTTCTCTATTCAGCCCAGTTGGGGCCACTAGTACAAAAGCCTCTCCAGTAGCACAAGCACAAGATAGGAGCATGTTCTAAGTACAAGGCAATGGGCAGTTCCTCTGTTTCAGATATTTATATCATCACTGATTGTCCTTTATTGCAGTCAAATAGAGAGTAACTTTATGAATGTGTGGTTTGTGCATTTTCTATTTAAGATACTATATGGCTGAGTAATGCTTAATTGTAGCCACTTGAATCAAACTACATTTATGTATCAACTGCAAAATGCCTTTAAAAACCCATCTGAGGTACTCTGAACTTACATCTCAGAAAAATTGTGGTATTCAAGGCCAATTTATAAGTATTTAAGAAAATTACTTAAATGCAAAAATAGGATAGGCTTGCTGCTCAAAAGATTACTCCATCATACAATAACTATCAATTCAAATCACTTTTTTTTTTCAGAGAATCTATATGCTATATACTTACAATCTACACTAAAATAAATAAGAAATAGTGAGGATGTGGTATGTATTTATGGAGGTGGCTTGTTACTAGGGTTTACTTATTACCTGTCCATATACTGTAGTTTTAAACAATTAGCATATAAGCTGCAAAGCAAAAGCAACCCATGCATAAAATGTTCTCTGTTAATGCCCACTTTATATAGCAATGGCAGCACTTCCCAATGGCACCATAGTTCTTATAGCTAGCCCAGCTTCAGTAGGCATTGCTACTGCCACATAAATAATTGCCAGGTTGTGAACATTATCTTAGAGAGTTCCAACATATCTTATGCTATTATCATTTATGCTGCCACTCATTGAGGTACATGAACTTTCTCATGTCCTTCACTTGTTCTCTCAATATCTTGAAGATCCTAAATAAAATTGAAATGGAAGATAAGGTCATATCAAGTAGGTAAAACTGACCAACATTTATTCAAGACACATGTTGATCTCTTGATTTATCCCTACTTTCCTTTTAAATCATTTATATGGCACACATATATCTGCATTCCTTAGTACATGATACAGATTCTTAAAAAAAAGCTGGTGTTATGCTAGGTCTAAATAAAAACTAGTATAGGCCTTAAGAGCAAGAATAAGGGTCAAGGGCAAGGCTTGACAGCAGTTAGCCTAGAGGAACAAAATAATGGTGCAAATAGCACTGTATGTCCCATAGTAAAGGTTGGGGACTTTGCAAGGATTCTGGACTTGCAGGGACTTCCTGTCAATGGTTGTTGCAGATAGAGCTCAGAGGTTTAGAGGAAAGTAAGGTGGTATAAGCAGAAGTAGTGTAAGGAACCAGAATATAAGAGTATGCTACTTAAATTACAGTGAATAAGGTTGAGACTTAGTTGAATAAGTCATAAGTAATAACAAAGCTGAGTAAATGATCTGTGTGGAAATGAATGGAATATGGAGAAAGCAGGCTGCTAATTATAGCTAAAATGGCTGCTTGCTATTCTGTTCTCATATCTCAATGCTGACTCTGGTAAGCACAAATTGCAGTGGTTTTGGACTAGGTCCACTGAGAACTAGGCAAAATAAAGTAGAGAGAAGAGTCAAGGCCTTGTATAAAGCAGAGAGTTCAAGTGCACAAGACTGGAGAAAACCCAGCTTGTGCCAGCCCTTTATATATGTTACAGCTCAAGCCTAATACAATGGTCTCACGTGACCGTGGGAACTGTAGAGCACGAGATGCGCTGGTCATGTGATCAGTTGCATGTGATTGTGCGAACGAGTTGCCTAATAAGGCAAACCCTAGGCTAAGGCTAAGTCCTTTATTCAGAGTATTCCCTTGCACAAGGTATTGGTCATATGATGTGGCAGATCTCAGATGAGATCCAGATCTTCCGATGACATCTGATCTTATGATCTAGATTAGGATCTGATCTGTGGCAGAGATCCAGATTGGATCTCCTCAGCCTCCAGGCAGCCTTGCTGC
>JBBPJW010000710.1:0-22650 GCA_038088935.1 Pulveroboletus aff. viridisquamosus
GGACATGACGGCGATAAGATCAGCGAGCTCAAACCGCACTCCACCTCCGTCTGCCCTGTTTTTATTCATGTAGCTGAACCGCCTGTCCAAATATGGCACCGCGAGCTCTCACCTCTTTCCCGATGGGCAATGTCCACTCCCTCTCCAGACCCACCGGCGCGCTCGACGCCTTTGTCTCAGAGCTCGGTCCTGACATCGTGTACGAAAAGAGGTCCGTCACCGTACATCTCGCCGTGCTCGTACCCATCCCGCCCTAGCATCGGCCAGGCCCGCTTTCTCAAGACGGTCAAGTGTCGCCACCGCAATGGCCAACTCGTCGTCAAGATTTTCGTCAAACACGACCCTTCCGTCTCCCTTAGAGCCTACCACAGGAAGCAAAAGGGTGCATCTATTCTATTCTCTGCCCTCCTCCATTCACCCCCTCCACAGCTGATAGGGATGCTCTCCATGACATCCCAAACGTGTACACCTACCAGGCCTTTGTAGAAACGGACAAAGCCGGCTATCTTATCCGCCAGTGCATCGCCAGCAACCTCTACGACCGCATCAGGTACGTCTTTCTTCTTCCCTACTATCCACCTCACCTTCCATCTCCAAGCACCCGTCCCTTTCTCTCTGTCATCGAAAAGAAATGGATCGTTTACCAGCTCCTCACCGCCCTCTCCCTCGCCCACCTCCAAAAGGTCCCTCATGGCGATATCAAATCCACCAATGTCCTTGTCACATCCTCCAATTGGATATACATCACCGATTTTGCCTCCTACAAACCAACGCGTCTCCCCCTTGATGATCCCTCGGACTTTTCTTTTTTCTACGATACCAGTGGCAGGCGCACCTGCTATGTCGCTCCGGAACGTTTCTATAAAGCCGAAAAGGAGCTCAGATCCATCGAACAACCCGACCTCAACTACTCTGTCACAGAATCGATGGACGTCTTTAGTGCAGGCTGTGTCATTGCAGAAATGTTTCTCGAGGGTGCACCCCTCTTCACTCTCAGTCAATTGTTCAAATATCGTCAAGGTGAATACACTGTCGACGCTCAGCTCGCTGCAATTGAGGATCAGGGCATCCGCGTGAGTCCTTCTTATTCCACAAAGTTAGACTGACGTTGCGTCAAAAGACCCTGATACAACAGATGATATCCCTTGACCCTGCATCTCGTCCAACTTTTGACGCCGCCTTGGGTAGTGTCAGGGGTCACGTTTTACCAGATTGCTTCTACTCCTTTCTCCACGGGTATGTCGCGTCCATTAGCGAACATGCTACTCCATTTCCCTTTTCCTCGTCTGCCCCCACCACCGCCAGCTCACTCAAGAGCAAGGAGTCCACGCTCAACGTTGAAGGTACAGGTGAGGCACTACCTAACGAAAGCGACCACCGCGTAGATAGACTTTGGGAGGATTATGCATCAGTTGAACCGTACCTCATACTACCGCAACAGCTTGAGCGCACAGTCTCACACGTGAGAGTTGACTATGACACTACTGCCCCTTCTTCTCTCAAGTTACACCAGGTCCACTTCTTTTCGTCTTACCACCGGCACAGCTGACAATTTAGACCAGGACATTCTCCCTGTTTCGTTGCAAATTCCGTCGTATACGCCCTCACCCCGTCCAACTCCGGCTGAGGATGGACCCGCGCTCATCTTTCTCTCTCTCGTTCTTGCAAACATCAGAAATTGCTCGCTACCTTCGTCCCGCATTCGTGCACTCGACATTCTCTTGGCACTTTGTGCCCTACTTACTGACGAATCCAAGCTGGATCGTGCCGTTCCGTACGTCGTAGAACTGTTGCGAGACGAAGCAGTCGTCGTGCGAGCCGCGACTGTCAGAACGCTCATGCAGATCGTTAGTGACCGTGCCCCTTCCAACTGCAAAAACACTCGGGTACTGAACTTGACTGCAGCTGATGAGGGTGACCGTCATCACACCATCGAATGTCTCTATATTTTCCGAGTACATCATTCCAAACGTCCGATACCTTGTCCAAGACCCAGAGGTCTCCGTACGTGCGACATATGCGCAGTGCATCGCCCCCCTCGCGGACACTGCGTTACGTTATCTCGAAATGGGCCAGGCACTCAAGGCTCATGGCATCGCTCCGGGAGTGAACAACGAGAGACAAGAGTATGACGAAGTTCACTTTGAAGTGCGTGTGCGCGGTGCCTAATTAACGACCTTATTGACTCACCTGATGCTTAGGTGTCGTACGACGCATCTCTGTATGACCTTCATATATCCATCCAAGAACAGCTCGCTGCACTCCTCATGGATCCCTCGCCCATTGTTAAACGAGCCGTGTTACACAACATTAGCGCGCTTTGCATATTTTTGGGTCGACAAAAAACTAATGATGTCATCCTGAGTCACATGATCACGTATCTCAACGACCGAGACTGGCTACTCAGACATGCGTTCTTTGAGAGCATTGTCGACGTTGCTGCCTGCGCCGGAGGACGAAGTCTGGAGGAGTACATTCTGCCGTTGATGGTGCAGGCACTCTCAGGCGAGTACGCCCACCCATCTCATTGCAAATCTTGATGTACTAACCGGTGCAGATGTGGAGGAGAGTGTTGTCGCGCGTGTCTTGTCCGCTCTAACTAGTCTCTGCGAGCTTGGACTTTTTCAAAAAATGCGTATTTGGGAGCTCATGAGTGCGACATTGTGCTTCTTTTATCATCCTAACGTTTGGATTCGACAAGGTTCGTTCTTTCTCTTTCCCCAATTTTGCCTTGCATCGCACGCTAATGTGAATCAGGCGCGGCTGCTTTCATTGCCTCGGCAGCGAAACGTCTCCAGCCGAGCGACGTGTGGTGTATCTTATACCCTTCTCTACGTCATCTTTTACGTTGCGACGTTAGGGAAATAGACGAGCAGTGTTTGTTAGCAGTTATGAAGTCACCGGTATGCGGCGTGGTCTGACTCGGCGAAACACCTCACATGACTCTTTCTGTTCATCCAATAGTTGCCCCGCCCTGTCTTTGACGGCGCAATTCAGTGGGCCATGAAAGAGGAACGGACGGTGTTCTGGCGAAGTCACAGAAGGCCTACGACTAAGATCGAGTCTCCGCAAGAGAGCATCGTCTCCATGCGTAAGGTGGGGGCCAACGGGGTCTCCAGGTATAATAGGACTGAGGAGTAGGTGTGCTTTTCAACACCGCGGACGAATCTGTCTTAGCTTTCGTCAGAGACGAGGCACAATGGTCGAAACTACAAAACTTAGGTATGGCTACTGTTGACGAGACAAAACTCATCGCAATGCGTGACTACATTCTCAAACTCGCCAACAATGCATCGAGGTGCGGTGCCAATGTTATCCAGCCGTATGACTCACGCTCATCCGATCAATTGTCATAGCTTTGCTTCCCGCTTGCGATTAGAACCTGACTATGAGAAAATCATTCGCACGACAGGAGATGTCGAGCTTCAGAAGCTCTCCGTTGTTCCTCAGACTGTCTTTCTCAAATCACGCTCCATTACCGACCTCTCCCGTCCTTCCCGTCGCTCTAGTGACGTCTTTGGTCGACTCGGTACGCCACGAATGAGTCGGATCACCAGCGTTGACCACGGCCCAAATACGCTCACACTGGACGATTTGCGGCGACGACTTACGGTGATAAATCATTCCGGCTCGTCTCTCAACCTTGCTGCTGCGGTCCGCGCGCACGTCACTGCTCAGTCATCTTCCATTCCAGGGACTGTCACGTCGGGGCTTGCCCCGCCAAATCCATCTCCTGCTCACGACCGTCCCAGCAGTCCGACCGAGTCAGTGGTATCAACAACCAATTCCTCGGTGCTCCGTGCGCCGCATAGACTCCAGGTTGGGAGCACGGACGGGCAAAAGGCTGCGCCTGCAGTCGGATCGTCGAATACCAATGCCGTTGGGGTATTCGAAGCGCCATCACGGATTCGCCCGGAGTGTTCGCCAGAGCGCTCGGGGAGGTCGTCGCCCGTTTCAACGGTGGGCATTTCTCGCCAGACCCCTCGATCGCGGGTCGCATCTCTCCAGCCAGTGTCTACATATGGTATGCCTTATCTATCTCATCCCGCCTCTTTGCTGACGGGTGACTGCAAAGAAGGCCAAGAAGTAGGGATCAATAATTTGCTTGAGAACCTGTATCTGGACAACGACCGCGAGCTACAACGTGATTTCGGTCCTCGCGTGCACGAAGGACCGATTCGTCGGCGGAACGCCGCACGACAGAGCTTTATCACGCGGGACAACAGCAATCGTCGCATGGAGGCCACACTCGTAGCCCATCTCCACTCTCACACGGATTGTATCACCGGGCTTGCCGTTGCCCCCGATCATTCGTTCTTCGTATCGGCTTCGGATGACGGGAGCATCAAGATTTGGGACACGGCACGGTTGGAGCGGAGCGTGACCAGTAAACCGCGACATACGTACTTGCAGCACCACGCGCGAGTCAAGAGTCTGTGCATCATTGAGGGCGTATACTGCTTTGCGAGTGCGGCAGAGGACGGGAGTGTGCATGTTGTCCGCGTGCACGTGAACACCTCGGGACCGCTTCCCAAGTACGGTAAACTTTCGGTCGTTCGAGAACACAGAGTGGAGTCGCCTGGAGAGTATGTTACTTGCATGTCTCATTATAACACTGGTGCGTGATTTTGGATTTACGAGTCGTGGATGGGTGTGCTGAGCGACTGGATCAGATGCGGCCTCCAATCTGGTGTATGCGACCACACACTCGATCATTGTCACGCTGGATCTACGGACGATGCGGGTGTTGCAACGGTTGGAAAATCCCCACCATCTCGGTTCGATTACGTGTATGTGTATGGATCGAAAACGAACTTGGATCCTTGTGGGTACGTCGTCAGGGGTACTCTTGCTTTGGGACAAGCGGTTCGGGTTACCCCTCAAGAGCTGGCAAGTGGGTCGATCCAGTATTGGTCGAACAGCACGGGTACACCAGTGTGCCATACATCCCACTAAAGGCAAGGGACGCTGGGTGATGGTTGCGGTAGAGACGTGGAAGCATAACGTGGAACCCACCCCGTCGACACTGATCGAGGTGTGGGACATCGAAAAGACGGTGTTGGTAGAAAACTTTGTCACGCGGACGACGACGACATCCGAGCCTATACCAGAGCCCGAGGAACAAACCGGTGTCGATGCAGAGCAGAGTCCAGCAGCGGCGATCGCTGCGTTCGTGAACTCGCGCTATCCCGGCGGCGCAGCCTATTCTAACGCTGGTTTTGGGCGGCTGGACCGTGGATCATCGCAGGGCACGCAGCGGGACGAGTTGTCTCCCGCACCATCACCCGATGTGCATGCGTTGGCTGTGGGGCTGGATTTTGGCGGCCACTCAGGGATGTACAGGTCGGAGATCGTAGACTTGTCGGCGGATGTGCCGAGTCCGAACCGGAATCGGGGGTTTGTGGTGACTGGGTCAGAGGATCGACGGGTGAGATTGTGGGATGTGAGCAGGGTGGAGCGGACGTCGGTATTGGTGAGCGCGGGACCCGAATGTGAGCGACCGAGTTATAGGTGCGTGCGGCAGGGTTTGTGTGTGTGTATGACGGGTCGTGCGCTGATTGTGTGTACTTGAGTACAGCACGGTACGCTCCTCGAACGGCGCAGTAACGAGCCACGTCGAGACGTGGATGCAGTCGTCAAGCGTGACGAACCAGAACAGCAGGGCACCACAGCGGATGTCGATGGTCACACATCACCAGCAGAATTTGCTCAAGTCGCATTCGGATGTCATCACGGCGCTAGCATGTGTCGATTCGCCGTTTCGAGGGGGGATCGTGAGCGGAGACCGGGCGGGGGTGCTCAAGGTGTGGCGGGTGGGGACTAGCGATTAGACCCGGATTTATCTTATCATGTGTAAATAAATTGTTAGTTTTTCTTGACTGCCATTTGTTGGAATAATTTTTGCAAATCGTAATTTTGGATACGTCCAAAAGCAGACACGTCTCCGAGTCACGTCGAATGCTGCGATTGCTCGCTCGACCGAAACACAGGTCGTGCCGTACCCTAGCTCACCGTCGACTCGTTTTCCCCGTCCTTTGCCCACATTCACATCCACGCACGATGTCGTCCGACGCTGCGATCACCATCGTCGCTTCGTCCTCGCAGCCACTCGCACTCCAGAACGGCGAAGGAAAGAAGCGCCAACCTAAGGAGAAGAAGGACAAGGCTCAGAGCACCGCGTTGCAATACCCGCTCGAGGTTCGTATATTCCTAGACCTCTCATCTGCGTCACAATGACGACGATGATCCCAACGATGATACTGGAACAGCTTCAACCCCCACCCGAATACATCGATCAGCGGATTCGATTGTTTGAGCAGTTGCGCGCAGAGTATGACGACTTTGTGAAATGTGTGCTTCTTCTTTCGCCGTCACCTTATATGAACGTTTTGAGGGTCTTAAGCACAGCCGAGGGTACCAATCACTATCACCCTACAAGATGGCTCTGAACGCAAGGGGACAAGTTGGGAGACGAGCCCGTTAGATGTTGCCAAGGGGATCACCAAAAGTCTCCCAGAACGGATCGTGATCGCAAAGGTGAGCAACATCCCTGCAGCGATAACAAATCGAGTCCACCTTTTGACTACGGCGTGTCCTCGTTCCCTTCTCCCCAATAAGGTCGATGACATTCTCTGGGATCTCGAACGCCCACTCGAGGGTTCGTGTAAGCTTGAGTTATTGGATTTCGAACATCCGGAAGGTGAGGCCGTCGTTTCTGCTCATTTCGTTCGGTGATGGTTACGAATGTCTCTTCTAGGAAAGCGCGTATTTTGGCATTCTTCGGCACACGTCCTGGGAGAGGCTGCAGAGAGGCATTATGGGTGTCATCTTTGCATCGGACCCCCGACCGACGATGGCTTCTTTTATGAGATGGCGATCGATGAGAGGCATGTATTATTTTCCTTGTGCATTCATTAGAGTTGCACTCTTTAACCCGAGTCTTCAGAGCTGTCACCAACGCAGATTACCCCGCACTAGAGAAAATTGCTGAGAGTGCCATCAAGGAAAGACAGAAATTTGAGAGGTTGGTTGTCTCAAAGGAGAATCTCTTAGAGATGTTTAGCGTACGTCGATGACCACGCCCATTTATGCACGACACGTCGACTGATCAGAATCACGACAGTACAACAAGTATAAAAAATACCTTATTGAGACTAAGATTCCCGATGGTTCTTCTACCACTGTCTACCGTTGCGGGCCAATGGTCGATCTATGTGTTGGGCCACACATTCCTCATACTGGCAAGATCAAGGCATTCATGGTCACCAAGGTTCGATGAGGCGTATTTGACGATTCTGGTTTCGTAGAGAATTAATCGTCCTTTTGACAGAACTCCGCGTCCTACTTTCTAGGGGATGCAAAAAATGACTCCCTGCAGCGGGTATACGGGATCTCCTTCCCGGACAAGAAACAATTATCGGATTACAAAGCATTCTTGGCTGAGGCCGCGAAACGCGACCATCGTAAAATTGGAAGGGTAAGCGTTAATCGAGGGATCTGAATCACGAGTGATGCATATCATTCTCGCCCCACAATTAGGAACAAGAGCTGTTCTTTTTCAATGATCTTAGTCCGGGAAGCTGTTTCTTCCTACCCCACGGCACGCGGATCTACAATACGTTGCTCGAGCTAATGCGGGTGCGTCCCTTTTTTTTTTTGAATTCCGGACGGTTCATTAAGGGGCTGACGTAGAATGAGTATGTCAAACGCGGCTATCAAGAAGGTGAGCGTCTTGAAAAGGAATTTAGTGCCCCGTTTGATATCATGACAAGTCATCTCACCCAACATATACAACTCAAGGCTCTGGGAGACGTCAGGTCACTGGCAAAACTACAGGGACGATATGTTCACGCTCGAGATCGAAAAAGAGATGTGGGCCCTGAAGCCGATGAACTGCCCTGGTCACTGCCTCATCTTTGACTCCCGGGACCGGAGTTACAAAGAGCTGCCGATCCGGATGGCCGAATTTGGTATTGTGCACAGGAATGAAGCATCCGGAGCGCTGACAGGTTTGACCCGTGTCCGTCGCTTCATGCAAGACGATACACACGTATTCTGCATGCCGTCGCAGGTGAGAGCATGTGTCGTGGCACTCACCTTGTTGGCTGACATCGCTCGAGATCACCGCCGAGATCGAGGCACTGTTTGATTTCATGCAGCACGTGTATGGCTTGTTTGGTTTTGAATTCCGCATGGAGCTTTCCACCCGTCCCGAGAACTATCTCGGGACCATAGAGACCTGGGATATTGCTGAAGCTGTCAGTTGCATCTCTACTGCATGGCCATCTCTGACTGCACCTCCGTAAAGCAACTGAAGGAGGCCCTCGATAAGCAATATCCTGGACAGTGGGGAATTAACCCAGGAGATGGTGCTTTCTACGGTCCAAAGATTGACATTTACATCAAAGATGCCCTACGTAGATCATTCCAATGCGCGACGATCCAGCTCGACTTTCAACTACCAGAACGGTTCAACCTCAAGTACCGTTCTGCGGAGGAAATGACGAACCCAGACAGGCCCCCCTCGAGACCGGTCATGATTCACCGCGCCATTTTGGGAAGCCTCGAACGCTTCATCGCCATTATTACGGAACACTTTGGGGGGAAATGGTACGTTTTGTGTCGTACGCTAGCGTTCTCGACAGCACGCGGGTTTACCTGATTGTCTTTCGGAACAGGCCATTTTGGCTGTCTCCCCGCCACGTGCTCGTCATCCCCGTTGCGGTCCCCTATGTGAGTCAAGTCATTCCATTCCTAGATGGTTCGTCCTCTGGAGCATTCATAAATTGCCTCCGTTGGTTTTGTTTCGTCTATTGTTAGAAAGAATATGCTCAGGAGATTGCCGACAAGCTGACTGCGGTGGGCTTGTTCGCGGACGTGGACAATGGGGCCGATACGCTCCCCAAGAAGATCCGTAATGGCGAAATTGCACAATATAATTTCCTCTTGGGTGCGTCTCCCTCCTATGGATTCCTTCCCGTCCCCCACGACGTCTTTTCTTATGTTTCCCCTCTACAGTTGTGGGTCAAGAAGAACTCGACAGTCGGTCAGTCAACGTCCGCAATCGGGATGACGTGGGTACGAAGTCAAAGGGAAAGATGGTGCCATTGGACGAAGTCACTGCCAAGCTTATCGGACTCAAGCACTCGCGAAAGATCGAGAACAATCTCATTTGAAAGAGTTCATAGAATAGTTTTTGGGTACAGCCGTAACCGTAAAATCGGATCTAGGAAGAGGGCGATCGGTTGACAAAAGGGAACATAGGTGCCCTCTGGTGAAGTAACGATGGCAGTGCGATTTTCTTATGTCGTACTCCGAACGAGCCCACACCAACGGTCTCCGAGGCCGAGAGAAAGGAAAGAAAATGAATAAACCCAAGGCGATGATCGTTTCCTATGCGGTAATCCCGCCCATGAACTGGTTCCGCTATGACCGGAAGTGCCTCAGTATAGGTAGGAACAGAGCACTTGAGACATACCAAGGCTTGGATGGCATCGCGTTCCGTAGGCGGCAATCCATTGATCTGATCCTGCGTCAGGCTCAACACCTGGAGTAGCATTTGCTGTAGAAAGAAGGATGGACAACGTTAAGGGGCCATAAACGTGTCATTCAAAAGAGAGGGTGGGGGCAACAGATCAACTCACGCGCTGTGCAGGGTCTATATTGAGATCGGGCACTGAGCCAGGTGGTGGTACCTGCGAAGGAGGTGTAGGCTGGGGTGGTGGAGGTGGCCGGTAGTAGGCGTGCTGTGGGGCCATGTGAGGAGGTTGTTGGTACATTCCCGGTGCAGCCGGTGGTGGAACAGACATTTGCGGAGGTAGGACGGGTGGCGTTGGGTGTAAAGGGGGAGGCTGTTGGTACGTCGGCATTTGAGGCGGGAGCGGCTGCGCAGGCCCCGGAGGTACAGTGCTACCCACAGTTGCTTGTAGCATACGCTACGGACGAGATTTTTTAAAACAGAGCCTTTCCTTGGCGGATCGACTACGGTACGTCGTAGGATGCACGTACCTGCAGGATCGATTGATCCACGATCTTGTTCAGTAGCAGCGCTTGGAAAAGCGCATAGGCATACTGCGGATGCGCTATCAACAGCGCCCGGGCTTGCTCAGGATGCGTAATCACAAATGCCTGCAGGGAGAAGAGATCGATCGTGGCCGGCGCGTCATTCACAAAACTGTTCAGGCACGTGTCTGGAAACCGCTGCACACCTTCATTTGTGCCAGCACTTCCACTAACTGGGCTGGATTCATCGTGGCGAGTGTCTGACTGATGGAATCTAATGCGGTAGACCCAGGAGGCACGGGAACACCAGAAGGCAGGGACGACAGAAAGGCGGACGGGTCTTGAGACTTCTGGTCTCTATGGTGGTCATAATGCTCTCTGTCGCGATCACGATCACGATCACGATCTCTGTCTCTGTCTCGGTGACGATCACGCCAGTGCCCTCTTGGGTCACTACCATCTAGTAGTTCGCCTCGCACTGTAGTCTTGCCTTCGAGGAAGGGGTCCGAGTCTGCTAGATCAATTCGCAAGGGGCGCCCGCCAACTTCGACGTTATTGAGATTTCGCACAGCAGAAAGGGCGGTTTCATGATCTTGCAGGCGCGAACGACAGAAGCACACGAGCAAGAGCGGTTTGAAGCGGAGTGCATGTATTGAGGGCAGATGGGCGGGTCAGAACGGGTCAGACGACTGTCAAAGTGTGAAAGACAAGAGATGGATTGGATGTACCAGCAAATTCACAAAAACCGTAACCTCTAGGCTTTCCGGTCTCCCGGTCGAAAACGAGCCTGGAGCAAGATCAGGAATGAAAGGAGGTGGGATCAAGTGTCCCACCTAAAGCCGACGACTTGACCGACGGACTTGAAGACGTCGATCAACTGCTCCTGTGCGACGGTCAGGACACAGGGTACGGAGAGAAACTGGAAAAACCTTCCTCTCCCATGTTGTAGGGTACATTTCCAACTATGCCATGAGAACGTGAGCCAGACGCGTAAGATACGAGTCCACACGCACCAAAGACCACCTTGCTCATGGCGGACGACTCCGTTGCTAGCTGAGAATGCCTGCTTGACGTGCTGGCGACGACGGCGTCGTTTAGATGCTGGCTGTGGCGCGGCCGTGGTCGTGACGAGGCGTCACGTGGATCCTTCCGAGCGTGACTGGCCTTGTGGATGACCCCGGAAACGTCGACGCAGCTCCACGACGTTCATCTACGAGAATCGGATCCCCTCTCATCCCCGAGTGCAGCCAACTGCCACAGAGCATTACAACGATGCTGTGTGCAATGCTGTGACTCGAGAACGGTCTGGGTAACAAAACCCGGACTACTTGTGCAGTGGCACTGCCTTGGCTCAAACAGCGCCTTTTCAGACACGCTGTGACTGCTTGGTCTGACTAATCTCCGGCTCTCTTCCGACACTCTCCACTTGCCCCCCCCCTTAAAGGCTCTCCTCGTCGTGGGTCGGATGCTCAGCAACTTTCCCCTCTACACCGCCCGCTCTTGATGACCGTTGCATCTACCACCTTGATCACGACCAAACTGTCTTCCCACCCTAGTCAAGAAGATCGTTTCCGAGCTTTGGACCGTGCCTTGGCCCGCAGATATGTTCTCCATGTACTGCGGGAGCAGAATATCGCACTGGACAGGAGGGTGCGCCAAGGTAATCTCGTCTACAAGCCTAGGTACGCAGACTCACCTGATCACCGCCCAACAGTCCCACTGATGATTTCGTAGGCTCGAACTATGCGACGACCCATCTTCACCTCGCATAACCGCCATACTCGAACTTCCTGGCATGAAATCAGAGGATGTCGGGGTAAATCTAAATAAGAATGACACGCTCGTCATCGCCGGGGAACGACGTCCAAGGATGCCCTCAGACCAGGCAAGCGATGTAAAGTATCTCGCAAAGGAGATCAAGTACGGCCGGTTTGAACGTGTCCTTCCCGTTCCCAAGGGGACTATGGCGAGTCCTTTGACTCGTTCTTCCTGTACACGAACCTAAACCGTTTTCCCCCGTAGATGAGCACAATATCCGCCGCTATGCATGATGGTCTACTCATCCTCTCATGGCCACGGACCCCGTCAGGAACTACAGCACCCAAAAATGACCCCGCGACCTCTCAGTCTTGATTCGTTTCATCGGACAGCCAGTGATTCCGTATTGTGTGCCCTAGACTTGCTCGTTCTGGATTCTTGAGGACTGATTGATACGATAGCGATTTCTCTCAACTGTTCTGCTGTAATTTGATACATTACGTACTGCTTAATGTTGGACTGCTGTTCACCACTTGCTGTATTTCGATCCATCAAATGTAAGCCATTCTCATCCTTTGCGACTGATCGTATTGATTTGTATGGGCTGACTATTGTTCATGAGGTAACCCCTAATTCTCCGTGTGTACAACTTTGCTGACCGTAGAGACGCCTTCCACAGCAGTCTTCCCTCATGTAGCTGCTACTGACCGTCGTTTGCGAGTTTCCTTGGTTGCCGTCTGTGGTGCGCATGTTGGCGACATGTCGAATGCATATGCGTTCGAATTGCCAAGGCGCACAAACGGGAGCCAGTATACAATCGTCGAGCTCCGGCGCTGACGCAGGTTTGGCGGGCATCTCCGGACTAAACGTTCTCTAGGAGCAGGCGGGCGGTGAGTCATATTGTGTCGGCAGGTGGCTGGCGTGTCCGCCCTGCCGTTGCAATCAAACGTGTCATGTTGTGTCCTATTCCACTAAACAGCATCTGATTCTGCGCCGCTGTCGCTTGTAGGACTGGGTGTGCCATTTCTGTATGCCCAAGTGGCCAGAACAGCGAGATGGGGCCGCCTATTGTCCCGCGCTACGAGTAAAAAAGATGAGTGTGTGTGACTCCGTATGACATATGTCGTAGTTGACATTAAGCATCTCGACTACCACTCGGACTTGCTGAGTAGGTGAGTCATGATCAGTCAGAGGATACAATGCCAAGAGCTGTGAAATGTCCTTGTCATTGGGCGCAGGCCAATGGTAGGTTCTGACTTTTTTAGAAAGAACTGCATGGATATGTGTCAATTGATCAAATTGGAACCGCAGTCGCGATAGGGTGAGAGGAACTCTACGAGCCGGTGCTATTATGATGCATGGGACATTTAAAGATCCCATGCTGGGGTGAACCACCTTGAACTGTGATATCCTGTGGACCGGCAAGGGCGCCGACACTTAATTTTCGCAGATACGCCATTTCCCGCTTACTAGACCAGTGCCACCCCTTGCATATGAGGCGTCTCGATCAAGAACGTCTAGTCAGCATGCATCGTGCTGTGTGTTTGCACCAGCTTTGGGTGGAACCGTAAACGCCAGCTCGGGATAGTGGGGTGTGCTGACGACTTGCCTGCCAGCTTCCTCGCCCACGTGCCCGGTGTTGAACGAAGCGGTGACCTTAAAGCGTAGAGCACGCTGGAGACCTGGCGTAGGGGATGGGCTAGTAGCGACAGGGTGGGACTGTTCCAGATAAGTATGGTAAGTATCTTTAATGTAAGGGATCCGCCCTCGGAGAACCCCGGATTCGTGACGACGCCGCAGTCGCGCAGCCACGACAGACGCAGGACGAATGCTGTGGTGTTCAACGTCCCAACTCGAAATCAATGATGACTTGAGATTGACTGGATCTACAGAACGAGCGAACTGCTCTAGTGAGTGTTAACGTGTGAGGCAAGGTACCGCCGGCGTTGTGCTCTGAGTCCGATGAAGCGATTGGGTGGTAAGCAGCGCTTCCGGGGCCGCTGACTCGGCATCTCTAACGGGCGGCTCCTACTCCGGTGAATCAGTGCATCTCCGGTGGGTCTGTATGCCAGTCAGAGTTTCGAACCGCATCTGACGCAAGGGCAGCGAGACAGGGAGGCTGGGGAGGGGTGCATATCCTCTTGGCATGCCAACGAGCATTTAGACTCTAGACATGTCCCGTCGTCGTGGATTGATGCCACAGCGTCTCGTGAACGCAGATAGCGAGGGGACTGATCTTCACAGAATGGTGATACACCAGAGATATATCCGCTGGCCTGTTCTTCCTTGTCCGATGCCTGGAAGGGTAGCAAGCTTCACCAGAAACAGGGTATTTTCTAGCTTGCTACCGATGCCACACATCCTGAGTCGCGTGGTGGCTGGAAGGGCTTACAAGTGCACCAATTCCAGATACGACGAGAAGACAGACGGTATCACGCGGCCCACCCGCAGGGTTCAACTCGTCAAGGATATGTAGCAGTAATAGTATGCTGGTCCGGAACCCAAAAAACAATACAAACGAAACTGTTGCGCGAGGGAATATTACCTTGTCAATTCTTGCCACGGGTCACCGAAATTCCGGTGGTGCAGGTGAAGGTGCATATATCTACTCCCTGAGGAGGAGTCGACCCTCTCTGTATGACCGGCGAGAGAAAAAGATAGCGCCACAAACGATTTTCCTTGTGGTGAGCAACACGTAGGGTATTGGGGTGGACGCAAGTACTTGCCCGCAGGCGCACGACTTTGAACAACGTGGAAGCGCCGGACAAGATATTTAGACCTGGGCGTCGAATTCCATTTCTCCATCTCTGAACCACCTGAAGTTCCAAGGAGTGCTAGGTCAAATAATGAGCCCTTGTCAACGTACAAAGAACGGAGAGGTCCCCAAGTCAGTTTTCAATTCACTGATGACATCGCAGCTGCAGAGAGCGCCTCATGAAACTGTCGCCTGTGACGCTTATACCGTCCACTTTACGGTAAGCACCAGTCGGGGCTGTACCCTGTGGGCCGTGTAGTGGCATTGCTCAAGCTGGTCGCGTTATAAGCAGATTGACCAACTGTCTACTAACCAAATGTGTCCCCCGAGAGGTGTGTGAACCCCCTTCTCAGCCATCGTGACTCGCAATCATCTCTCACAGGTGGTCGCTCACGTTGCCAGCGTGTTATCTTCCGAGCGAACATGTTCTATCGCTTGGAGACTACACGTCCAAACTAATCACAAATGAGACTTGCTTCTCATGGTGGTCCAGATTCGGTACGATCATCGCTGCTGACATCAAACTCGGGTCCAAGCTTCCCTCCCTCTACGGTCATGCCACCCGTAGCCTCTGGCTCTATCTCCATAGGCTTGACCAGCGTACGAACCGTCTTGTCCCTGGTACGTTCCATTTCCCTCCGCACCTGTTCATCAAAGTGTTCCTCGTTGAATGGATCCCTACAACAATACCCGCAGTATCCTTGTTCGCTGCAACACGATCTATGAAATCCGAAAGGTCCTATTGAGAGTAGAAGTAGATTGGTTAGCGTCACGCCATGCATGAAGTCGTGAGCACGAACGCAGACTGCACACTGAATTGGCTGTTGAAGCGATGACGAGACCTGAAACGCAGTGTTCATTATAGTGGACGGTCAAAGGGAGCGAGGCTCCACACTCTTGCAGCAACTCCCACAGACGATGCCTAATGTTCTTGCGGGTTCTGACATGGAGTCGTCTGGAGCAACAATATATTCGGCAGCGAGCAAGATGTTTTGTTAGAGAACGTCCAGCGGATGCCAAGCTGCTCGCAACCCGTGCATTGTGGTTGTGTTTGACTCATGAGCTGGTCTGGACCGCCGAGTAAATGGCTCTGTTGAACAACCCTGACACACGCGGCAAGGCAGTATCGTACTCCGTACTCCAAGTCACCTGTCACCCATACCCAAGGACGAAGGCATGTAATACATATCTCGAATGCGTCAATATCAGAAAACTAGGTATCTAACCAAAAACCATAGGTGAGTGGATGTAAAGCTGGACGAGTATACATACCAGTTGTTAGGCTTCGACACGGGTCGTCGACCTTGGATCGTCCCCAACTTGATTCATGCCGTGCGATGGTACAGGTTGAGAGTCGACGGGTTCCGCGTTGGCACCATTCTTTGCTTGCTCCTTCTTCATCCGCTCGTCAAAGTCATCTTCGTCGAATGACGCGTCACAGCAACTACCACAACACCCTCGTGGGCCACCACAGCAGCGCACATCGGCACCAAAGGGATCTGCACAAAGGTGACAATGTAGGTTTAGCGCTAGCGACGTGTGGCTGCGCAAAGTCCCAACTCACGAATGATACACCAACTTCCAAGGGCTGAGTAGATACAGATACCTCCAAAAAAAGGAACCTAAGTCTGTAAATTAGGCCCGCATGAATGGTCACCAACCACAGCAGCCGGCAGCACCAGCATCGACCTCGACGGACATGAAAGCGAGTGAGCCGAAAAGACGAGCAAGGACCCAATTAGTCCCAGCGGTCTTTATTGAGTCATCAACGTGGGGCCAATTCTAGTGAGCTGCAGAGCTTGAACGGCTTACCCCGAAGTTCACCCACGCGGATAGCCGGTACTCGGTTTATGTACTACATCTTCGCTCCTGACAGCGATGTCTGGCCCGGAACCGAAGTGGGCTTTCGCACAAAAATTTTACGTGGATTTCAACGCGACCGCCTCAGGTCTGCTCTATTCCAGACTGATACCTTTGAAGTCTAACGTGGAAGTCCGCAGAACTCGCATCTCGGTTGGACGCGCTGAAGGGCGGTCTCGATGTTCCTCCAGTTACCATGAAGACTTTAGCATCGGATCTCTCGCATCTGGCCAAAGTCCTCAGTGACGCTACCGGGAGTCTGCCAAGTTACGATCAGAGGCAGTGCGAACTCGTAAGTCGTGTGCTGCTCCGACCAGAGGATTTCCAGTCATTCCATCAGACAGCAAATCAGGACACTAGAGAAAAGTATCGAAGAACTTCGCGGGGTGTCAACGAGCGTCCCCAAGTTCTCGTTTAAGCGCAAGGAGACGAAAGTGAAACCGGTGACTGGACATACGTCAGTCACCAGGCCGCTTCCTACGAAATTACTACCAGCCGTGATCGAGTCTACCAAGGCCTTGTCCGCGTTCTCTCATCGCTATCTGACCATCCTTGATGTTTGCTCTCGCAATCCAGCGGAAGCTTCAATATCTGATCTTGACAACTGTATCGTGAACTTACTCCCCAGCGACGAGGGCCACACAAAGATCACTGCGCTCCATGTGCAGCGGGTTTCTAGATCCGTCATTCTGTTACCACGCATCGCCGGTAGTATCATTCTCTATGGTCTATTGGAGTGTGTGATCGTGATAGGTTGTCATCAGGTAAAGTAGACGATCTTCTCGTTTCTCACTACTTCCAGTTCACTATTACTCTTAGTTCCGCATGCACAATTCGACAGCAGTCGACGTATATCTTGAGAGTAGATCTGATCCTGTCATCGAGCACTGCTCGGGTATCCACTTTGCAGCCTACCCAAGCATTCTTGTGCACGGGGGGCCCCTTCAGGTCAGTCTTCCAGTTTTCATCGTCTACTTGGGGATCGAGCCATCTTAATGAGTCCGTGACATAGAATGGCAAGCGTTTCGATGTGAAAGACTTCTCTCATATCCTACCAACGCCTTCACCGAATTGGGGCTTGCTACCCAACGAGAGACAGGAAAATTCGTGGCCTGTATTTCCTCTTCAAGATATGGCACTGCGGGAAGTGCTTAACCGGATGTTGCCGTCATGCCCCCAGTCGTCGGAGAGCACTCTGTAGATATGATATGAGTGGACCTTGGCAGTCGTATCCAAGTCTTTCATCTCTAATGTACGGGACTATACACACAAACTTCTCGAGTCATTCTTCGCGTGTAGATCATGTCTCCTTGTACAATATAGTTAACAACACGTCAGATGTTCGCTTGGTTCCATCTGGGCGAAAAAAAAAAAAACATGATCCAGCTTCAGGCGCACAGTCAACGAGAACTTGGGTAAGTAATTCATTAGGTGTAATGACACTATGAACTCGGGTACACTTGGAAGAATGATAGACTTGTATGACACAATTTCTGGGAGAGGACGGTGAAGATGAATCAACGACCATATCTGCGGAACAATCAGATGTCGAGAGTATGTCTTTTAGGAAAGAATCTCACTTCTGTAGCTCCCATTCACGATTATCCAATGGACAGACGTTCCTTGTCTTAAGCCACCGCGAGATGCAGTGGAAGTGGAAGGCGTGCTATGGTTGAGTCAGATCCTAGTGAAGGTGGTGGGAGGACATCCCGCACGTTACAAATACCCCAGGCGGCATTGCATTCGTCTGTTGATGCAGACACTTGATTTGCCTGGCAATCAATACCTTGCAGGGGACAAGGGGTTAGATCTAGAATGTGGGGAGAAAGCACGCACAAAGATCCATGATATGGTTGCGACAGATGGCACAGTTGTCAACCACGATGTCTATGTCTGTGTGAGGATTAACCGGCGGGAAGGGGGTGAGCATGCGCACCCCAAGCCCACAGCGCTACGGCATTCCACTAGATAGGTCCTAAGAGAGCGCTGATAAGGAGTAATGGTGAGAGTACCTTTTTGACCTCAAATCTCCTCTTGTCCTTTCCATCCTCCTTTGCAATTTTTCCCGATCCCATTGCGGGTGGGTCAACGTCCATATCGTCGGCCATGGGTGTGGTGTTGGTCGCCGTAACAAGAGCGGAATGATTACCTAAGTTAGTAGACAAGACGAGCACGTGACTAGGACGCGACCGTGTGTGAGTCTACCCTAAACTTCGGGTTGGTTGAGTTTCCTTCCTCATCTCGACGACCAAGTCCAAACGGTCTGCCCGTATACCCCTTGCCAATGTACTGATCATGTCCACTTACAGTTCCAGTACTGACCCTAGGTCCCCTCCCCTTGGGACCGCGACGTTTTCCTCCTTTACTCACTCACAGTCCATGTTCTCTCCATCAAGGTACTCGTACACGAGCGCTGGTACGTGTCTTTGTTGTGCTGCACTGACCTGATGCGATATCACTCCAGACACACCACTCGCATCCTCAGACAGCGAAGATGCCACATCGGATCGGCGCATGCGGCGTGTCAATGTCTCGCCAACTAGATCTGGCAGTTCGTACGATTCGTACAACGAAGAAAACTCCCTAGAAGAAAGGGCCGAGGTAGAAACAGCTTTGAATGATCTTGAAAATGAACTCGATAGCACCGAAGACATGCTCACTGAGTGGTCGCATGGTTCCGGACCGACGTCTTACACAGGGACATCCCCGTCGTATTCAACCAGCCTTGACACATATTCCATCTATAACCGCGAAGGCAATCGCCTGAGTACGATTTCAGAACGGACAGAGAATATTCCTTCACGTCCTATATCCTACATGCGAGATGGTGCTCGACCCACAAACCCGACTCCTGAAGGGCCCCGACTATCCGCCCATCGTATCAGTACCGCTTCCCCTGGTCATTTTCACAGTCGATCTATGACGGATTTGACCACCGATCGACCAGCTGGAAGAAGAACTGGCGACCTCATTGCTTTTTTCGAAGATCGGGCGACGCCTTCCGACATTTCGTTCAGTCACTCTCATACGTCGTCGATGCCAGGCGGCCATCGCGCTCACAGCCCATTCTTCACACACAGCCAGTCTGCTCCGTACATGAGCAGCACGACTGGCTATGGGTACACGCCAACCGGCTATGGTTCCCGTTCGTCGTCTCCGGCAAAGAGTAAAGCCGGCTCGACCATTTCCTCTGCATCTTCTGCCTCGGACGCCTTATCATCTTCGTCTCTTTTGGCGCCACCCACTAGGGGACCAACAGCGACAACTGTCAGGAGTGGCCCGCAGCTAAGCCCGAGTGATTTTGCGCGCACGTTCTCCAATACCTTCACGGAAGCAGGGAGTGCGACAGCTTCGTCTGCCATTTCTCCGACGGTCTCATCTTTGCGTCGACCACAAACATCACCCCGCTCTCCTCTTATGTCAGTCCGCAACCTCGTCGCAGCATGGAAAGAGCGCACACCAGCTTTGGGAAAGGCCGCGCAGTCATCTATTGAGTCGTCCGTTTCGTCGGTAGTAAAGCCTGAGGGTCTTTTTGGCCTCCGTAGACGTGCCTCACGGGTCGAGAGGAGCCAGCAATCCTCTGCGGAAGATACAGGTAAGGGCCAGAATCTGCCGACTACTCCAAAGAGCATCAGTGGTAACATTATCCCTCCACCCTTTGATATGACCGAGTTGGGGGCTTACGCACGGGACAGTCGAGAGGTTTGTGCCAGCACGTTCTTAATATTTAGTGTTGACCGTAGCTTTCAGCCGCTCCGCAAAGGTGATTTATGGTACCTCAACGTGCATTCTGGACCTCCCTATCGCTGGCAACGTTGCGAAGCCTTGTTATACTCACACATGTTACTTCTGTCCTGGATTGCGCGTGGCGGGGGGAGAGGGGTCGTAACATTGGATTTGCTCAATTGTACAGAAGTGCGTTCTGTACCCTCCCCGAGCCACCCCAGCGCGAGAGAAGACGTCGGGACGATTGCCGCTCGTGCCCAAATTGCTGAGGGTGATTGCCCTCCTTTGATGGAGGTATTATGTCCCTTCCAGCTTCTGTACAGTGATGGCGTCGAACGACTGGCAGCAGAAAGTGCAAGGGAGAGGGTCCGTTGGGTCAGTGCCATCTGGTATGTCGTATTTTTACTTCTGTAGGTTACGTTTTGTTGACGACTTCTCGCAGGGAAGCGTTGGATCGCTCTGCTACATTGCCGGGCCGTTCAGAGCCTGCTTCTCCTGCGGGTTCGATCAGAACAATCCGCTCCATGACAAGCACCACCAGCGCCTCTGGCGGTGGCTCTGGCTCTGGTTCAGCATCAGTTGTATTTGTCCCACCTCTGCACACAATACCCAGCTTGTCGGACCTCCATACGTTCTCGGACACTTCAAGCGCCGGATCGCTATCACGGGCACCGTCGTTCCCTCCTCACCACACGCGTACCACGGACGACACAGCCGTGTCTAATCAATCATACCTCTATCCCGGCGACCCACGGGTCATTGCACCCAGCCGAAGCAGCTCTCTCCGTCGTACAAGCTCGCTTACTGACCTTGATGAGGAATTCGCCTCTGCGGTTAGTCGAGCGAAGAATGCAAAGCCTGGCCTTGGATTTGGCTTGAGTCTCGTTGGTGGTGTAATTTTAGGTGATGGATCTCCTGTGACTGTATCCAGCGGCCCTAGGCTTGGTGGTGAAGTGCGCGTCACCCCGCCTCCCAATGGCAAAACTAAAACGCGTCCCCTCTCTGATGCATCTGACGACAATTTCTTCTCGGCCGGTTCGAGGACGTCTTCGAGCGAGCCTCGTACGGCCACAAATTCATTCTATACTATGTCAGATTCGTCTACTTCATCGTCTGACGTGCGCCGTTCCACGACTGGTATCATAACCGACGAGACGGCACTCGAGTTCACGTCCGGTGGCTCCAATACACAAATCGTTCCTTCGACGCTTTCCTATCGGCGTACCGAGTCGAATTCTTATTTAGGTGACTCGCATGATGGGTCGTACACCTACAGCAGCTACTCTTCAACTTCCCCGTCTGCTTTGTCCAGAAGTCCCGAAATTAGGAGGAGGCACTATAGCAGGTGCTACTTTTCCGATAAGGAGAACGTGGCTTCGGGTTACGCAGCTTCACAGAGTCGCTCCACGTTGAGTACCTGGACAAGAAGTCGGTCTACTACGCCGACTCCCGCTCCTTCAGCCATAGCTCTGTCTATTCTTGAAATCCCGGACAGCTCGGGTAGTGAAGGGTATGAATCTGCCAACTCACCTTCTACTGCATCCTTCAAATCATTGCCTTCAATTCCTTCCGAATCTGAATATGTGACGGTGGAACAGTGCAAAACTGAGGTCTCCACCGAGTTCCACACTGTGGAACGATGTGCGTCGGATGTCTCGTCCGAATATGTGACTGCAGAGAAGTGCAAAACAGAGACAGAATCAGAGTTTATCACGGCGGCACTCTGCGAGTGCGAGCGCTTGGAGCCATCAGAAACGCACTATGAGACCGCGTCTGTATGCAAGACAATCCCCTCCGAGGCGAGTACGCCTCGCTCGTTGGTCGTTGATCTCCCCATCGAGAGGGCTCCAACGCCTCCTCCAAAGACACCCACAGATGTTCCTTCATTGCAACCTTCAGAATCAGATATCCTTCTAGATATTACCCCCGAATCTGTGCCGCTTCCACCTTCGGAGTTCAGTCCCACTGTATCAAGCGCCAGTCGGGACCTTGAGTTGGAACATCTCGAGGTAACAGCAGTCCCCCCATTGTCATCGATTGTGAGCTCCGATGAGCTCTCGATATCTCTGCCTTCGACCGCCGAGTCGAGCTCTGAAGAAGAGTCATCCCGAGTACGAACCGTGTCCAGTACTGAGTCCTCCGAGTTCGTCATGAGCGATCTCCCCGTGAGTGACGAGAGCCTCCCATCCCCGGCCCCATTGGCTACTACAGTGTCCTCTCCTTCTATCCATCCGTCCCAGTGGGCTTCTGAGACTGACATTTCGTACGAATCATCGCAACTTCAGCCGACGCCTCTCACGCAGTCACTCCAATTTCAAGATGGGCGTGATGTCTCCTTTGAAACATCATTTATGCGTCCTAGTGTCTCTCCGTTAACTAGTTTCGGGAGCTTGACGGCTATGTCAGAAACGGTTACTACATCGGCGGTAACAACATCTCTGCAGCCACCACCGCTGCCGCCTCCACCGCCGCCCGCTCCGATTATACAGTCTGTCTCCTCGCCTTCCAGCGGCCCCACCCCTCTCTCGATCACTTCCACAGTAACTTCC
>JBBPJW010000711.1:0-22645 GCA_038088935.1 Pulveroboletus aff. viridisquamosus
ATGACAACGGACACTGAGTCTGCGGAGGTAGATCGCCAGCCCCGCCAGTGCCAGCGAATGCAGTCGTTCCTGAGTCCCCGCACCATAAAGCAGCCCGGGACGACCACAGAGCTCGTACGTCCCCCCGTCTGGCGGCTCCCGTTCTGCTTAGTTTACCCTCCCACATCGCCTTCGTGCCAGGTCGGCTGTCAGCACGTTCGTCGTTGGCAACTCAAAGGGAGGCAGTTCGGAATCGTCAACGATCCGGTCTCTCTCACACTCGTTTGAAACTCCCTCGCTCGTTCATGCTTACCGTCTTGTTGCTTACTCTCAGACGTGTTGACGGTGTGCACCCGACTCCTCGCGCTCTCCCTCTCATCGAGCCTGCGTACGCCCATCTTTACGATCGGTAAGTCCACCGCTATTTCCAGGCCACCCGTCGTTCCCCGCCTTTGCACCCTCGCGACAAGTCCAAACTTCGATCCCGCGGTTGATCTCGGAAATGAAAATTCTGATTGACGACCGTGTTTCCAGCCCCAGCCAGTGCTATAATCCTGGCATCTTGCACTTCTCCCTTTCAAACACCTCCCCCGACGTCGGGATCCACACTCACTTCAGCCTCAGAGATGAAACAGTCTCGTCTACTTCCAGCGCGACACATGGTACTCACGCTCGATGATCACCTCGAGTAAGTACTCTATCTGGCCCCCTTGCTCCTTTTGCTGACAGGAAACAGCCTTCTCTGTCGTCGAATGAACGTCCAGAAGGCGACGCTTGAGCCTGGCGCTTGCATTCCTTCGACCATCGACCTGCGCGTCCTTGAGCACGCGCACACGCCGTCGCACATTCTGGCCGTGTTTGATCTACCGCCGAGCGAATGGGAGCCGTCCTACTCTCCTATCCTGATCCCAATTCGCGCCACCGTACACGCACGAGAATTTCGCACGAATATCATACCACCAAGCCCAAGTGGCATGCCATGGCCGATTCCGTGTGTTTCTCCGTGTGGACGATTCATCACCGTTCCTGTCGTCCCGCTTCACGTCCCTCACGCACCGTCGATACCGTTGTTGTTCCTCTTTGCCCTTGGCCTCGAATCACGCTCGCACCTGCTGTGCTGCCGCTTGCTCCCATCCGAGGTGATCAGTGAATTTCCTGCGCTTCCCGCGATGGCCCAGATGATGGGAAAGCTGTGCAGCGACAGGGAGCTGACCGATTACATCGTGTTCAATCAAGGCTTGTGGAAGAACATCCTCTTTCTCGGACCACGAGATGCGGGATTCGTGGGGATCGTACGGACAGCGTGGAACGTTACCGTGGAGACTCGACGCAATCGGCAACGCACCGCCGTTGCAGGACTGTCGACCGACCGCGGAAGCCCCGTCCCGAGCACATGACGTGACAACATACGCCCCACCTCGATCAGACCCATCACGCGCTTTTCATTCCACCTCAAACGGCACTCATACGACACCATCGTCGCAGACGAGGATCATGACTCGGACAGTCCTTTACAAGTTAGCAATACACCATACGACCTAATTGCACGCTCGCTGTTTTGACCGCTCTCTTCTTCCTACTTACTCCGTACTCTAGGCCCGGGTCGTGGTTACTCTAATACACCCTTCTCTATCTTCTTCCTTTCTTTTTGGCCCGCCTGTGCACTTGGTACGTCGGCTCCGGGCTCGGTACCCACCCCAAACCGAATAACGACTTTAAAGGCAAAACAAACACAGCTGGATATGGACGCTCTGCCTGCGACTCGATCTCATCTCCGCAAGCGAAACCCTGAATGCAGGGCGCCAGGGCACCTCCGAGATACGGTACGGGTGAGTCAGGCGGTGAATTTTCGTCCCTGAGCGTGTCGAGTCAGTCCCATGCTAGGGTTTGACCGGTCGGACTCTCCCATGAGCGATTGTGGCGGTTTCCGAAAAAGAATACATTCAAACATATAATTAAATAAAGACGCAATTTATCTCTTTTTTTTTTTTTTGGTGCTGTGTAGTCCGATGCATGTCTCATTTATCGTCGGGTCGCTCGTCTGATATGGGCTAGCGTATGTTTCTTCCTGACTCGTGCTGACGCGGGTATGGGGACGATAGAAAGAAGAGATCGCCTTAGATCCTTTTTTTTTTCTCCTGGGCAGACTTCTGGTGACTTCGCAGCGTCTTTCAAACTGACCCAAGTGCCAAGGGCATTACACAACGTCATACAATAGATCAACGAGTACACCACTAAACGAAAGAGTACATAAAATTAACCACGTTCACCGTACCGCAAGACAAGAAAATCGGCCTAGTCGACGTCCGTCTGTCGTCCCTCGCCAGCACCGGTAGCCGTGCGGCTTCTCCTTCGTGCGTACTCACTCTGGCGAACCCGCTTTTTGGCGTTCATCATCATGTCCCCACTTTTCCCCTTGCCGGCCACTTCGGCACCCATGCTAGAACGCACCTTGCTACCTGCCCTCTCGCCTCCAGCACCCGCGCTTGAGCCCGCGTTCGCTGCTCTCTGCGAAGCCAGCCTCGCAATAACCTTGGAACGTGAAATGCGTGGTCTTCGGCCAAGTGGAACCTTTGTTTGCCCAGTCGTGGGCGATTTCAACATGGAGGTCCGCTTTTCTTTCCAGCCTTGACCAGCGGTGCTTGTCGCGGCGACGGCCAATGACATCGGTCGGTGTGCTGCAGGTGGACTGAGCGGTTGACTGAATACCTTTGTGGCGCAAGCAGAGCTGCTTGGTCCTCGTGGACTGTTCGTGATCTGCTCCAACGTAGCGCTGGGCTGAGGCGACATCGCAAACCGCTGCCTGGAATTCGTACTCGCTTTCGTGAACGTCGAGTTTTGTGGCACGGCAGGGACTGGGATACGGGAATGACCGTTTGTCTTGGCGAGCGAGCTAGCGGTCGGCGCCATGAGCGTCGACCAAGTCCTCGACCGGGGAATATTACCCGCACATTTTTCAGTCTTGGCCATGGACGTCTTGATGTTAGACTTTGTTCCCATCGAGCAAGCGTGACTGTCGTTTGTCACAAGACCCGTCTTCGCACCCAACGACGAGAAACCAACGAGAGAACCACCGATGTTGTTGGGCCGACTGCGGCCAGCTACTGTCGATGACCTCGCGTTCGCGGCAGCTGATGAGCCAGCTGCATTGATTAATGCAATAGGTGATTTCAGAATGCCAGATGATGACACGGGCCCCCTACTTCCACCACCAACCACTGGTGCGGCGAGCGTAGAACGCTCAGGGGCATCCGGTTGTAGCGATGTAATACTGCCGCCAGACGGTATGGGTCTCCCTCGAGAGCTAACAGGCGCTGCTCCGGAGGACCCAGGGATCACAGCCGATTTCTTCCCTTCAATAGGTCTAGTATGTGCTCTCGTCTCCTCTTTCAGTCGAGTTGGCTTCGAGACAGATATGTTCGATGGGCCTTTGGACCCAGCACCTCGGTTCCATACATTCTGAACGAGCGATCTGGCAGTGGCAAAGAAACCGAGTCGCGTAGGTTTGGCGTTCGCTATCCAGACGAATCGTTAGCTAGACACAGGACATTCGAAAAGGAGACTCACGCGGAGGTGCACGTCCGAAGCTTGGTCGTCCCTTGCTGCTCCGGCGCTTGGCTTTGTTATGCTCCAGCTTGCGACGAATCACTTCTCTTTCCTTCTCTTTCCGAGCTTCCTCCTCGGGATCAGGTTTCGGAGTTAGTGGGGCCCTGCCAGGCTGTGCACGAGCTTCTGGTGCCTCTCGCTCAACACGAAGCCGCTTCGACAAACGGCTGTGTACAATCTCGTCCTCTTCATCCTCTTCCCCCTCAAAGTCCCCGGGAAGTCTCGTCACGGATGCTCCACTTGCAACCCTGCTTCCACTAGGTCGATGACACGCAGCCTGCACCCCCATTGTCCTCTCCTTCACAACCAAACTTGATTTCCTCTTCTTTGAGAGAATGGGCTGGGGATTGGTGGTCTGAACACCGCGCTTCGCTGCATAATGTGATGTTATTGAGTCCATCTTCTCGAACTGCTTCTGGTGTATCTTCTCAAACATGCTGCCAACACGAAGGGAACTGCTGCTTTCTTCTTTCCCTGTCGATTCCTCGGTCATAGTCCGGTGGTTGTTCAAGACGCTAGCCTCAACAGCTTCCACACCAGCTTCTATAAGTCTCTTGTTCATCTCGTCCAGGACAGACTGTGCGGCTGTACGGAACTGAAGGTTCGACGTGTTATGTTGGGGAAGTGGTGAACCAAACACGAATGGCTTAGATCTGGGAATATCTAGTCTTGAACGAATTGAGGCATCCCGTAGCTTTGGAGCGGGTGAGAAAATGTCGACGGGCTCAAAAGAAGGCTGCTCGATGGACTTGGGAGTTGCGCCCGTGTTAAATCTTGCACTGGTGTTGGCCTTCTCCGGCGCGGGTTCGTAGATGGTTGCAGCCGCTAGTCCGCCAGGTATATCCATGTCTATATCCATGTCCGAATTGTCGTATTGAGCAGATGGAGGGAACTGCTGCTTATCTAAGTCACCAAACCCTTGAAAAGTTGGGATAGCAGGATACAAGGATTCCCGCGCAGCTCTACCTGGGGACAATGGCCATACAGGGACTGAAGGAGATCCAGAGCCTCCCGGTGTGCCAGGGATGAGGTCAAACGAAGTGGAAAATGGCTCAAGTTTGGGTGGAGACAGTAACGGCTCCGGGTCTGTGGTGGGGTTTGAAACGAGGCGAATTGTGGTCGTAGCTGGAGCTTTAGAGAGACTGAGCCGCGCCTGTGAAGGGGCGGGAAGACCTTGAAGATCTGACTGTCCAGGAATTGGTTCTGCTGGTGGTCCTGTGGGGCCACCCCCCGAATCGGAAGTGGGGAGAGTCGAAGATGATTGGACCACCTCCCTGCTGGAGAGACTAGAGGGCGAGGACGTATTGCCATTGGTCTTAGACGTATTGCGTTTGAGTCCCAAAGAGGTCGCTATAGCTCTGAGAGATGACGTGACAGAAGCTGACAAGGTCGATGAGAAAGGACCATCCTCATCAAGCGAAAGACCGACCTTTGGACGTCGTCGTGCCAAATTCACACACTTGACGGTCAGAGGCACCTCGGTTACTCCGCAGTGTCTCTTCGTCCACCTCTGCGATTGTGTCCATAACCACTTCCCACTGCTCACTGGGACGAGACAGGGTGTTAGAAATAGAAGCATTCCCCTCTCCAGAGTGATTAGATGCTTCGTCCTCGCTGTCCCCGGTGGGCCTTGCGTCCAGATTATCGCTTCGAGCAGCGATGCTAAGTGGGTCATCGAGTGGTAAAGTCTTCGCATGAAGCTGCAGTCGTTCGATGAGTTCCTTGGTCTTTCCAGACGCCTTCAGCGAGTGAACCTTGCACAATTTAACGAGTTGGTTGCGTTTCAGGGAATGTAGTGCTGGCGAGTTGAACAGAATTTGTATCGTGGTGGACATGTCTCTTCTTGGCGCTATGGCATGGACTGCGGTCCTCTGGTGATAATCGCCGTCGCCGTCGTCGGGTTGACTTGGTCGCGCCAAAAAAAAAACCGAGTCATGTGACCGCGTGTCTGCGTCCTTGGTCACATGATCTCCCCAGCAAGGCACGCGACATGAAAGGGAGCTAGATAATAGGACGAGACAATGCCCCACCGATGATTCCTAGAGTCAGTGCTCTCTGCAGTCCCGTAGTCTTGTAAAATGACTTTACTCGTATATTTCTGTAAACGTCTCCGAATTTTCCTGATTCAGGGGATGAAGTTCTGGCCGATTGTTTCTTCTTTCCGCTTTGACCGTCACTGCAACATTCTCCATAAACAGAAAACATTCCTTTGCACCCTTTCTTCACCCTCCATCATCTCCCGTCCCCCCCTTCTCCCCCCCCACCGTCTCATCATTTATTGTGGCCTGCTCAAAGACAGAATTTCCAACACACTGACATGGTGTCTGGAGGCGACGTTTTGTCTGTTCTCCTGTGCCACTCATCACAATTTATTACACCAGGTAGACCAGTCCTGAACAGAGACGGTCTCCATGCTTGCTAGCCCCTCCTAGCGTCCAGGAGCCAACACGATAAGGCAGAATTCGGGGCCCATATCGATTGCCACCCACCTTGATCACTATCCACCGTTTGATAGGCGCTGATTGCACGGGTGACTAGCTTTCTAGACAGTTGACATATTGGCCTTATTCACAGACATTTGCAAAGCGCGGTGGCAGTCAGGTGCAGTTCCATAGCCGCTTTTCAAGTGGCATCTGCCTTGGATGGCCATCATGTATGGCAGCTCCACGGATGGTTAATCATCCACACAGTTGCCATTGTTGCCGCGCCTCCGATCTTTCGATATTCATGTGGGTGACATAGACAATAACTGATTATCCCCCTTTCACGACCAGCAATTATGCCACTCACCTTGGTCACCTCGCTCCATTTATCGGACGACAAATGTAGGCAGCGTCGACCATGAATACAGATAGGAGTTCTACTGGTCGGTGCTACGGTGAGATCGCATTAACATCAGGGAACCCAGCTCATGAGAAAGTGATACCTTACCTACGGCAGAGCAAAGGTCCTACAAGCTACAAGGTAACTATAGCGCAAGAAGGCTCTGACACCTTCTCCCGAGGATTGTACATTAATCCGGGATGTCAGATTCGGAAGCAGACATCAGCACCGTCCTCCGTCGGCTACATGACCGCATTTTCAGTTGCCAAACCGGTATCACAAGCTGGATTGATTTTCCCATACCCGAGACAAGAACGACCACGAATTGAGGTGGAATTAAGTTGCCGTGCTATTGTTGAGACGTGATAGATTGCTTTTCGCATATGCAATCAGTGGGTCCATGTGGGTCCAAAAATCTCCAAAACAGGTAAGGAAAGCAGGTGATTAATTCCCATTTGCGGTAATCTTCGTTGATTGCAATTCGTGTCACGCTACGGAACTGTCACGCTCCAAGTGCTATTGCCCACCAATTCTTGCCTTATAAGAGCCCAGTCCCATGTCGTCTCATCACTCGTCGGATACAATCGCGTTGCAACTTCGTCTCTATGGTTTTTCAAACCTCCAACTTTGCTCGTCGGTTTGACGAGGAAAATACCCCACCCGCCGCCAGAGTTGCGAATACCAAGTCCAAAGTTCGGGGAGGTATTCAGGGTGCTTCTCGTCGCCGCCGTGCCCGCTCCGCGGGTGGCCCTCATCACCCTCGGTATGCTGTTGGACATGCCAAGCACAAGAACACCGTCAAGTGTCAGCCTTCTCTGATCGACATTGAGCTCCCTCGCTCTTCTCGAGACGTCCAAGTGCCCAACTCGACGTCCACTGTATCCATGTCCAATGTGACTCTCCCGAGATATCTCTCTCGTCCGTGCTTCCGCGAAATCGCAAAAGAGACGATCACATGCGTCGCACCCGAGCTGGCAGATACGGAACTATTTTACATCCGCGAAGGCCTTCAGTGTCTTGGACCTGAGTAAGCTCATCTGATCTCTAGAGCAGTCCTCAGTTGCCCATTCCCCCATGTTGTAGAATGCTTCAAGTTCTTGCAGGCGTCAAAGCTGGACCCATCTCCAACGTGCTCCCCAAAGAGCTGACAGTGACGGTCAATGACATCTCCTCCGACATGCCTACCCACATGCTCGCCGTTTACTCTCGTCACGTCCCTGCTGCCACCAAAAGCCGCGTGACTCTCTTCCCCATCCACAACATCATTCTCGCGACCCATTGTACGAATCTCCCCATCCTCCCCAAGTCGATCGTTGTTCGCCCAGGTGTCTCCGGATCTACTATCTCGGTGCCTGTGGTGCCCTTGTGCATCCCCGCGCCGGACGTCTTCCCTCAACTCACCACTTTCCTCTACACGAAACGCATCGATCACCTGCTTGCTTCTCTTCTGCCCCACCCAGTACCGCACCCACTCTACCGCGACGACCCTACGAGCGAACACGTCCTCAGTCTTCTCCAACAGTTTGCCACCAAGCTGGCGACGAGCCACAGTGCCGAGACTCTACTCACGCGCATGATGGTGGTCAACGGTCTATGGCGTAACGTATGCGCCTTGGGCATCGACGACGAGAAGCTTTGGTGCGCGCTTGACGTCGCATGGGAAGTCCTCATCGCCGCGCTCGCTATTTCGACTGGCAAGCGGCTGTGAGAGCCTGTAAAGGTCGCATTCGGTGTCCATTTTTTGGCATTTGGCGTTGGACTTGGCATCGTTACGAATACAGTTTTGCCTAATTACCGTATTGTTGTTACTTTTCTCGCATGTTAAGTAGGTGTATGGTTATGCATTTATCACTCTTTGCGCACGCTCATACTTATTCTGCACACGTTGTCATTATAACCAATATGGGCAGTCCTATGAAGATGT
Organism: Pulveroboletus aff. viridisquamosus; assembly: GCA_038088935.1. Lineage (NCBI taxonomy): Eukaryota > Fungi > Basidiomycota > Agaricomycetes > Boletales > Boletaceae > Pulveroboletus > Pulveroboletus aff. viridisquamosus. The sequence continues at coordinate 8,333 of JBBPJW010000711.1, forward strand.
TATCTGGCTGTGTGGTGTTCTTTTAGCACGAGCATTGCCTGGTGCCTGAGCCGCAGAGACGAGACTACCAACCGTTCTCTGGAGGCATGAAATGATACTGGATAGGATGATGGCAGCAGGGCGAGTCTGAGCTAAACTCCCCAAGGACCACAATTTCCAGTGACATCGTGAATATACGCACAGAGATCATCAAATGTACACTGTTAACCAAGGATGGGACACGTCTATCTTTTTTTCTTCTTCTGAATTTTCGCCGTCTGGGTAGCCCCGCTACAAGTCTAGGCCAGGGATTCACGTGTGCGTTCACTTGCCGCCTCTCGTCAACCGGTTGAAGACCTTCTGCGAGACCGGAACAAAAAAAAAACAAGCCGTTCATTAAGCGAACGAATGCGATGCATAATAGTAGAATGGGAAGAGATCTCGTCTCGATAAAACAAGCGGTGGAACCGGAATGTCGAAACACGGCGAAACCACCCAAAGGAAAACAAAAAGTATGTATCGCCTACTCTAACAAACAACCACCAAACGACGAAATAGGTCAAGTACGCTTTGTGGCACTGCTTACCTTCGCACTGGAAGCTAGGCTTACCGTTGCCAGCCTCTCTGTGACTTCCCTGCTTTCCTTAGCAGTCTTTGCAGGCACCGCAGGCACCGCAGGGAGAGCACGGTCAGATAACAATCCAGGGCCAACCACTGCCGACCCCTGAGTGATGGACGGACTGTCCAGAACTTGGCGTTGTCCGATGCTCTCGGAAATTGCATTGGGGCGCAAGACTGCGTCGGTGTCACTATACGTATCTGCATTGTGGTGATGAAGAACGTCCGCATGCTCGAGGCTCTCTTTCTCAGACTCCTGTTTAAATTGGAACACGTCCTCGTTGAGTTGGCGATGCTCAGTGGTGAGATGGGAAGCGAGAATCGACATGCGTTTCATCGCCATCATGCTGAATACAGCTTTACGGACTGCGCGAACCGGTGCAATCGTCGATACTCGTTTGGCTAAAGGATACGGAAACGAAACTCACACGTCCTTCTTGCATTGAATGCCTTTTTGACATGTGGCAACAAATCCGTTGGCTCGCCATTCTCGGTCTCCACGAAGTGCGGGACTTCCGCGGTAAGCCATGGATGTTGGAGCATTTCATCAGCTGTTGGACGTGCTTCCGGATCGACTGTGAGGCAGGCAGAAATAAAGTTACGAGCAACCTCTGACACGTTGCACCAGTACTCCTCTATAGGGACCAATAAATGGCAGTCCACAAAGGGCCAAGAGACATACCTGGTTCAAAGCGGTAGTCACCTGCAATGATAGCCTCCATTTCTTGCCTCTGGTTATCACGATCGAATGGGGTATAGCCTAGCGGTAGATGTGAGACGATTCTACGGGGCATCAAAATGGCGACACATACCAGCAAGTAAGAAATATGTAATGACACCCATGGCCCACACGTCGACGGGCTTTCCGTGACCAGCTATGGCGAGCCTGAGTGAATAAATGATGGTGGTGAAGGAAAGGCTCACTCTTTTTGAATATCTCTGGTGCCATATACTATATAATATCTCAGCAGGCTGGGACACCCAATGGAAGAGGGCCTACACCAGGTGTTCCGCAGACTTCGGTAAGCATGCTGAGTTTACTGTCTGGCATGACACGACTGAGCCCAAAGTCGGCAATCATAATCTCTGACGTCTTCTCGGGCTTGGAACGGAAAATGAGGTTTTCGGGTTTCAAGTCACGGTGAACAATACCGCAGTCGTGGATATATTTGACTGCGCCAAGAATGGTGCGTACGAGTTCGGCTGCGTCTCTGTCATCAAGCGAGATTTTTGACGCGTTCGGATAACTGAATCTTGTGTTACTCACGCTTCGGTATATTGCCCCCTCGCACATATGCTATCGAAGAGCTCGCCACCTGTGCAGAGGTCAAAGACGAGGTACAGGTTATGGGCGGTCTACATGATGATGAACGTCAAAATCCGTTCCGTCATGGCTGCTCCCACCTCGAAGTAATCGTGCAGTGTGACGATGTTGGGATGACCAATAGAGACTCGCTTGAGTACCGCGATCTCGTTACGGACCTAAAAAATCGCTGGTCAGCGGCTGTACATAGATTCAAGGGTTAAGGGTAAACCAAGAAGACGGTGTCCAGGCGCGATGCTACGATCGACACGCGTGATAAATGTTGATCATCAATACCGCGAGGACTAGAAAGGAGACGACCGTGGATGTAGGCATGATTACACACCACCACAGAATCGGAACCCCACAACCTCGCGAGGAGATGTGGCATCGATAAGAAACCATGTAGGCACTCACCATGTGCTCCCTCCCCTCCATGAGTTTCTTGTTGATGACCTTGCAAGCGTAGTATTCCCCAGTTTTGACATGAATCGCCTCCTTCACGATTGCGTATGTGCCGCTACCGAGGGTGCGCCCCGTTCGGTACTACAAACCACCCACCCGGGCCGAGAAAATCGTCGTAAGCCCTATCGAGTTCGCGAAGACGCGGGAGATCGCCCAGCGACGGTAGAGCCAGTTGGAAGGGCAAACGCTGCGAACTCACCTGACAGGGAACCGTCGCGGGTTGTTGGGGCATGGCGATCGCGACGTCGGACCCTTGGTCCTGATGGGCGTGGATATAAGGAGAGAAGGCGGGAGTAGGGTAAGGAGCGAGGCGCCAGAACAAATCGGGCCCGGTAGAGCGCGCAGTTAGGCCGCAGTGGGATACATAAGGAGGGATAACGGGCTCGCCTCAACGGTCACATCCGGCCGGTCCTCCGGGTCTGCCGCCGATGCCGCCGGGGATGCTATGTCTTGCTCCGGGGTGAGCTCGAGGACGGTGACCGCTTGCGGTGTCACTGGCGTCGCTGGGGGCTGCGGCGACCGCTTACCCAGACCGAGCAGGTTCAGCCGCGACGACGTCTTGCCGAGCAGCGTTGGTAGCGTCGAAGAGCGTTTCGTCTTGCGCTCTTCCTTGTGCTCCTTGGGCTGGCTGTGGGTCCCACCCATGGCACCAACAGAGAAAGCAAAGTTGCGGGGAGACCCAATGAGAAGGAAGGGCAGTCTGCTGTTACCCTACACGCCTCTGCGGCGGTATAAATGGTGCTGGCTGGACCGATGACTGTAGGTTTGTCATCGTGCCTCACTTGTTCTGCGTGCTGCGGTGTCACCACGAATGTGCCCGGAACGTGTGGAATGCGATGCCTTCTCCTCCTTCTCCCCCTCTCTTCTGCTGTGGCCACGGTCGGGCCTTACGGTATTGCAGCGCCAACGCTCCATCCCTGTGCCAAACCTCTGATCGTCTGCACACGTGACTTGGTGTCAATCTGAAACGTGTGCAGGAAGGACCAACAAGTCGTTGGACGCGCATGCTCATGGCTGGCGATGTCGCAGGTATGTGTCGCCAGTTTCCGTGTCCCCTCCCTTCCAACACCGAGTGCGTGATGTCGGAGTGCCACGCGTGACTGACCAGCGACGAGCTGCTCTGATCTCTACCAACGACGACGCGCTCGTGTGCCCCTCTCGGCCAATCTTGCTCTCTACAGCTCGCCTCGGCTTCCCGTTCTTCCGGCTCAGCCAGCTGAAGCGGGGCGTGCAAAACTCAAATGCCCGGTAAAAAAAAAAAGTTGACGTAAATTCACGTATATTATGCCCACTAAAAATCAACAGGCGAGCAGCCGTTTGCTCTTTGTGCTGGACGTCAACGACGTCCCCGAGCTGCACCCGTTGATCTCTGCTTTCTCTCCTTACACACTATACTACTCTCCCTCTTAATTTTTACGCGATGCTAATTCGTCTCATCCCACCCTCCCCTCACCCCACAATTCTTTATGGTCTCACATTTCCAAGTGTCCTTCCCCTGCATGATCTCGGCCCCGGCGCAGCCCTTCCAGCTGCATGGTCGTCACAGATCCAGATTCTCACTTCCGTCCTGCAGCTCGAGCCCCCGTCGAGCATTCACATGCTCGATCGAGCAGTGGGATTGGTCGCACGCGTTCACCAAGTGTCAATGGACATCCCACGAAAGGAAATTGAGGTGGGATTCATCGATGGGCAGGTAGTAACCATCCCTATGAATTCGGACTGTGTTCGAATGTTGTCTGGCGTCGTTGTCGATGTCAAGGGCTGCAGTGGGCCTGAAAGCCAGCAAGATAGCATGGAAGGCAGTGCCTGTCCTGAAAGCACGGCTGGTAGCGCAGAGGATTTCCCGTCTGGGACTAGTCCTACAAAATCCCAAAAATCCGGGAGGCACAAGAGGCAACGGTCTCTTCTGTTTTCATTAATATCGTGGGTCTATCCTTTGGAAGAGTTGACCTATCTAATTTTCGGATCAACAGATCTTTAGTTCCCAAGTCGCTTTCATTGTCATCACACCCTCGCCCCCCTACTGCGCCACCACCAACGCCACTTCCTCCCCTCCCTGTCACCTATAGCGTGACTTCTTCAGTCTCCCCTCAACAGGCCAGGTCTGCCTCGGCGCAACCTGGTCCAGAGCTTTTCCTCCGGCGGGCCCGAGCGACTCTCGTTGACGCTTGGAGACGCCACGTCATACCATCCCTCACACCTCAACACCTACCTGCTGCTGGCTATGCTGAATGGACCCTGGTCGCTATGGCCAGTAAAGTTCGGGCGGGAGTAGAGTCCATCGAGACAGTAAAGTCCTATGGGTTTGGCGCCAGTAGCGCAAGGGCGAACGCGTGCAGGCACAGGAGAGCTCAAAGTGAAGGCAGACACGCCTTCGACTTTGGGGACCGCACGGATGATGACGAGTCTGAGCAGTGGCATTGCCGTGCTCCGTCCCCATTTCCGGATATGCTCAACTCGGAGGACACCGATCAAGTCATCTATCCCCGTCGAGAGCGAGGTAGGCAAGTCCTATATCTCTAGAGTCTGCTCTTAGTCAACGTTGCAGCGGATGAATGGGGTGTCCGATATGTCCACCATCCTAGATCTTTCGACCAGGCTGACGTTTTTTCATTCAAGTACAACGGCCATAATAACAATCTCCTGGGCGAACACTTGACTGTCGGCGACGATTGGGACGACAACGAACGACTTGCACTTGAACTCAACCATACGACAAACCGCGGTGCCCCTGGTGCATATAACCTTTCGTTAGACTTTGAGGACAGGCATCTACATCCAGCGGATTTTGGCCTTGATTACAGTGATGATGACCATACACTGGTGGACACGGCTTTCGACGTATCCAGGTGTCCTCTTACCCCTTCCGACGTTAACGACGATGAGGTGTCTGATGACAGTCAGACGTCTGTCCAGACTCCTGAGGACGGGGAAGATCTCCCTCTGGCCCCACTTGCACGGAAACTTCAGGACCCGATTCAATATGCAGCTTGCTCTACCCCCCAGCCGCCTTTGGTGTCCAGGGCTAGTTCATCTCGCTCTCGGATTGTCTCAGCCCAATATCCAAACACACCTTCAACTCCCGTTCCAACGTCAGACCCTTCGGAACCCTCTACATTTACTCCTTTAAGTACACCCAACTCGGACTGCAGAGATATACAGGCCTGCGAGCTTATTACTTCTCACTTTACCCATCTGGAGCGTATTTGTACCGCACTTGAGATCGTTCGGGGCCGGGCTCGTGAGGAAGGGTGGAGTCTTGTCAGAGCAACGTCGATTGGGGGAAGGAACGGGTGGTCAGACACTGAGATGGAGAGGTCCCTCGAAATCAAAGCAAAGCGACGTGCTTGGAGCTCAGGGATCAAGATTTCTGCTTCGTATTCCACCTCTCGTTTCACGTCAAGGATGTGGGATGTCAATTTATTGACGTTCAGATCATCAATGGGACCTCCTGGCCTGGCCTCTGGATTGATGGGAACTCTGCAGGGACGTGGGCCAATTGTACCCACTGGTGTCTCCCTTGGAATGCCGGTGCAGAGCTCGCCACTTGCGATATATGCTTGGGGTGCAGAAGATGAACGAGAACCACCAAGTGACTATGGTATCCTTAACTCAATGCGTAACACGGAAACAGTAGAGGGTAAAAGGCCATCGAGGGTAACTTTTGCTGATAATGTCACGAAGCTATTTCCGGTGTGTGAAGACGATGAGGATTTACCCGAGCCCGTCCAGATCAGTGCTGTCGGTTTCCCCCATGCGAGGTCTCTTGCCGTTTCAACAAAGGAGCCCAGGTGCAATCCTACCAGGGAATTCGCAGAGAGCGAGGACGGTCCTTTTTACTTTTGTCCATCACAGCCACGCAAACGTACTACGAGCATGTACATGCTCCCCCCTACACTTTCAACACCCCCGCCCGCTGTCCCTGCGATGTTGCGTTGCTGTACCCCATCACCGCACAGTCAAGCTACTATCAATGAGGAGGTTTCTACTGCCCCAAATGACGAAGAGGGAAAGGTAGATGCTTCTGTGCCGTTACCGCAGTCACTGCCATCGTCAATTCTGTCATCGTCTCTGTCGCTGTTATCCCAGCCTCCTCTCACTTTTAATCCTCAATTTGTTCCAAGACCCAGGGCGGTCTCATTGCCCACATTCAGGTCCTGTTCTAGTATGAATACGACTTGTCACATTCCTTTTGATCACAAGGACGAACACTGTGAAGACTTGTCACGAGTCTATGCTTCGCCTCCTCCGGAGGGCCCGTTAGTAATATCAGCGACCCCGGCACCACATGAACAGTATCCTAGATATGCACATATCTATTCACCCATCCCGGCTAGCAAGAAATGCACAAATGCAAGCATCCTGGGAGGGACAGGCAAAGAGGTGACATTCGAACGAGCCGGATCAGAGTTTACTGTAGGTATGGAAGTCGCTCTTGGAAGAGCGGAGGAGGGGCGTGTCGTTTGGAGGGCATCGTAGCCATTCGGTGCCATTACAGGACGTGATGGTGTTTGCCGCGTTACCCCTGAAGAAAGCTGAAACACTGCTGAAAATCAAGTAATTTCCGTTGTGCCACTTGCCTTCACATACCTTTGCATTCCTTCTCTTCGACTCACTCTGATACGGTGTGTGGTTGTATCTACTCATCCTTGCAGTTCACGCGTATTGTGTTAGCCCTTTTTCCAGAGTTATTGCACACCATATCTGCCGAGTATCATCGAGCCCACCTCCCCTTAGGCCGAGTAATAGGAAGGCACAATGCCAGACATTGTTGTGATACTCACCCGGACAGCTTTCATGTGCATAATCTACATATAGGCATGGAATATCAATCATTCTATGATGCTTATTTTCGTCTAGCTTTAAATTCATGTGACTTTGACACCTTGCCGAGGAATGACTTGACTGGGACGAAGGTGACTCGCGAGACAACCATTCCCGCTGCCCCCTGGAGTGCGGTTGACTTCCAACACGTGACCTTTGTACCGAGTTCAATATGCTGATCAGAGACTGAACACGATAAGAGTACCCCACCACTCGGTCCCGCATCTTCTAGTAGGGGAGGTGAACTCGTTGATCAACGATAACTTTTTCACCCGATAACTCATTGTGACCACCCATAGTGGGCAAGTTTCTCAAGTTCTCTGACAGTTGCTCTACTATCTCCATGGGGGTTCCGGGCTCCTTTATGTTTCTCCGTGTTCATGAATAACCTAGGTACAATATTTAAGCAGGTCAAAGAGATCATTGGTATCACCAAGAATAATACCAGTACCTTGGACCAGTGTCTTCTCAGTGTTAGGTATACAGTAGCTGTTAAAATTATTGTTGTTACGACTCCGGCTTGCAATGAGAGCCAAGAGGAGTGATGATGAAGGCGGAATGCGGGAAAATGCTAACCACACAGGGGCTACGGCAAGAGTGAAAGGGATATGACCCAAAGAGGGCTTAGAGACCAAAGGAGCTGACCATGAGGAGTCAGAGAAGGCTAGTGGCACAAGTGCTCAAGTTTAAGGAGACTTGGCACTGCCCCAGCTACTATATTGCTATCCAGGCATTGCATAGCTTTGGCCATGCAATGCACATAAGGTATTATACTGTGACTCCAAAAACTGGCCCAATATCTAACCCTAATCCAGTGCATGAAGTACACTGCAATCACATGAACAAATGACACTTTGCTTTGGTGGGATGTATTGTAGTAGAAACCCTTGGCTACAACTTTGCTCTATACATCATGTGATTCCATTCAGATGCCACCAAGATACAATCTTTACAAGATGAATACCTTATTGGGCCAGTTTATGTATGTTATGCTAGGCCCAGGTAGGGACTAACATGGACCTTTATGGCTATGGTGGGCTATAGGAGAGACTTAACAGTGGTCAGCCTTCGATGCTAAGAATGGTGTAAACATGGGATGGCACTGTAGTTCCTTAGTAAAGGTTGAAGATGAGACAAGGATGCTGGGGCTTGTTGAGGACTCTTGTGTAATGCCTGCCATCAATAGATGCAGGCAGAACTTTCTTGGTGAGGGTGAGGCAAAGGTTCAGATGATGCTTTGGAGAAAGCAAGGTAGAATAAAGCAGAAGTAGCATAAGGAACATAAAGAGAAAAGTATGCTACTTATACAGAGACAGTAAGATTCAGACTCAGTTGAATGAGTCAGAGTATGTGACTAAGGATGAGTAAGTGATCCATGTAGAAACAAGTGGAATGTGATGGAAGTGGGCTATAAGTAATACTCACTGACTTGAAAAATGTTCTGGAACAGAAGAAGTCTGAATATTCCAGAATATAACAAGAAAGTGTCTGAGACACACAAAGGTCAGAAGCTAGGATAAAAGAAAAAAAGAATAGAATCAATTGTAACATTACCCCTCCAGTACATTTAATGACCCAGTTGAACAACCTGGATGACTAGAAGAAGGGGGTCAGTAACCCAGTGATGTTGGCCCAGCCAATGTAATTAATAATGTTATTGCCATTATTAGAGTAATGAAAAGGTGGAGGGAGTAGAAGAGATGGGGAAGCACAGTGATAAGAACTGTGTGAGTAATGTAAGTGGGAGGACCCATGAGTGGATCTGCAAGAGAAGCTGTGGAAGGAGCCATGGGCGCTAGAGGAGAAGAAGGAGTGATGAGGCAGAGAGTGGCAAAGTGGGCAATGAGCCTGGTTATGGCCAGGTTGCCATCACAGGCATGTAGGGCATTGGTAGACCATACAATTCACACAACAATGTTCAAGGATGTGGCACCCATTGTGGTGACAAGGATGGAAAGGGGGAAGGAAAGCATGATTGTGGTAGCCAGTTCACCAGTGTTTAACTCTTGTGATCATGTTTATCTCCTTTGATAACAAAGGAAAGAGGAAGGCAGAGGGAAAGGAGGGAATAGTGGGAGGGGTATGATTATGGGCAATTGAGGATTCATGTTTGAAGTGGTCAACATTAGAGAGGAATTCCCCAAACTCAAGCTGATAGGCTAAGTTGTCAAGAATAAATGACATTTGATGGTGGATGGCCTTGAGACCAATGCAAACAGCATTAGTATTAACTTCCATGATGCAATAAAAAGGGTAAACATGAGGTGGATTCATTTTATTTGGTGGTAGAGAGTATATAGTACCCAGAGCAGGGAGTTTATATCAAGATAGGACCTGATAGAAAGGAATAGCCATAAGTCAAAGATAAATAAGTGGGTAAGGGTGGAGTCATTAGGAGAATGATCTTCTGGGCAAAGAGCATGGGTAGTAATGGGGAGATCAACTGTGATAATGGTGAGTGGCTCTATAAGGTAAAGAGTAGAGGTATCTATGATAAGTGGGGGTGAGATGGGATAAAGACCTGGAGGGGGTGCTGGAATGGGGCTAGATTGGGTGTTGGCAAGAGATGTGGGTTCTGGATCTGAGGGATTACAAGAAAGGGAGGTTATGAGATTTTTAGTATGTAAAGAGTCTATAAGAGAGGCTTGGAGGAAAGAGACAGAGAAGTAATTAGTAGAGATTTTTATAGTATTATCAGAGGAAACATGAGCATGGACAGGGAACAGTTGATGGACTAAGGTAGGTGGGGTGGTGGAGAAAGCAGTGATAAGGATAGCAGGGATTGAATCAGTGGCAAAGTTAAGGGTAGAGCAGGAGTGATAGGTGAAGTTGTAGGAGATATTATTGCTTGGATTTCTTGGGATACTGAGGTAGCTTGTGGGAATTTGGGGAGATTAAGGGTAAAAAAGGAAGGGAGTGGAGATATTTATATGCCTTAACTAACTTGAAGGCATTGCAGAGATTGGACACAGATTCCCATAAGTCTTTTCTGGCTGAGTAACCCTTCCATTGAATCAGAAAGAAGCAGAAGAAAGGTGAGCTGCAATGTTTTAATATCTGCTTGACTTCATATTCTTCTTGATCTTCTACAAGGTCTGGAGATGGTGCAGAAAAATTGCTTTCATGGATGTTATTTTCACAATAGGGTAATAACAAGAAAGTATGGAAGACTGAATGGATCTTCCAGAAAGTGGGGGGGTGGAGGCAATATGTAATGGGGGAAAGTACCTTCATGATGGCAAAGGGACCCTCCTATTTGGGTGCAAACTTGGGGTAGATAACAGATTATTTGAGGTTTCTGGCCTTAGCAAAAGAGGTAAATTTGAAGTAGATGTGGGTTACCATGGTTTGGTGGGCAAGGTCATGGGCTGCAAGGGCTTTATCTCTAGCTGCTGTTAGATTCTTTAATCTATCAGTGACTGCAGGCATAAGAGTCTTGGAGATTATCAAGAAAAGAACATGAAGTTCATATTCTATTATAAGATAGAATGGGGATTGACTGGTGACTGAGTGGAGATAACAGTTGTGGACAAATTCCACATGGGAGATTTGCTCAGCCCATTTGAAGGGATTTGCTCTGCAGAAGATATGGAGGTAAGTTTCAAATTCCTGGTTAACTCATTCAGTTTCCCTATTGAATTGAAGGTAATATGTAGTGGACAGGAAAAGGTCATAGTTTAGGAGTTTACCAAGCTCCTTTGCAAAAGCTGAGGTGAATTGAGGACCTTAATCTGAAATGATTTTGTTATAGAGACTAAAATGCAGGTATATCTTGTGGAAAAAGAGAATGGCTATGCTCTTAGTGGTGGCAGTTTTCTTGGTGGGGGATAGAATTATCCCCTTTGTTAGCCTGTGATCAACCATGACCAACAGGGAATTAAAGCCATTGAAGGATGGGAGGTTGGTAATAAGATCATAGGAGATCATCTGGAAAGAATAAGTGGCAGTGGAATAAATGGGGGACAGAGTGGGAGCAGAGAGGTGGATATTAACCTTGTTCTGCTGGCAGGTGATGCACCCTTCAATGAAGAAGTGGACATAGATAGCCATACCAGGCCACTAGAATTCCTGTTTGACTAGCTAAAGGGTTTTGAGGTAATCAGAGAGACTAACAAGGAGGTATTTATGGCATTAACAGAGAATGAATTGGCAAAGGAATTCATCTGCTGGGACATAGACATGGTCTTGGTAGGTAAGAAGGTTATCACAGAGTTTCCAGTCCACAACACATTTGCAAAGATTGAGGTGTATGGAGTTATTCCATTTCTAAAGGAGGAAAAGGCAGAGGGGATTTATTTCTGCATGTTTGTAGATGTGGGTGAAGAGAGTTGCATTAATAACATGACAGAACAGGTACTTGGAGAGGGCTGTGATGGAGGAGTTGTCTGAGGAATTAAAAAGGCAGAGATTAGAGCAGTGAAAGAGGGTGACGGGGCCAGCAAGGGAGAAACCAGCTATGTGGTGGAGTTAAATGTTGAAGTCAGTAAGGTCAAGGAGCCAATGGGCTTATTGACAGTTGAGGGTCTGGGAAGTATGAAAGTAAGTAAGGTATTATGCACTTAGCAAATACTAATAGTCTTGTTATGTAACTGTGAGACTTGCTTGCCTAAACAAGGTTAATTCTAGGCATAGGTTTGATTCTTTATTTAGAGTATTCTCTAATGTATGGTGATAGTCATGTGATATGGTAGATCTCAAAATAAGATCTAGATCTGACACTAATGATATCTAATCTAATGGATTGAAATTAGGATCTGATCTGTGGCAGAGATTCAGATGGGATCTTCTTAGCCTTATAGTGACCATGCCTAATTCATATCTGCTATTCCTGCATCTTTCCTTCCATTCTCAATTATTCTCATGATATGATTCTCTTCTTCCATTCCTGATTTACAAGGCCACTGCCTTATTCCTACCCTATGCCCTATGCTTTCTTATTTATCAGCATGCATACTTACTGCTATTAATATCCTTAGATAGTAGTTACTAATCCTGTGCTAAGACTATATGCCTTTGCTGCAATATATATACAGGTAGGGAAAGACTTGGGGTTTCTCTAGTCTTGACCACTTATATCTCTACTTCCCTTTAGCCTTGAGCACTTGTACTATTATCTGTATTAACTCTTGGTACTTCTTACTTACTTTCCTTGTCTAGACTTATCCTTTCTCTTCTTGTCTAGTTTGGGGCCAATAGCACAAAAAGCTCTCTTGTTGTTGTTGTTACTGTTATATGCTGGTTCATGTCATATTTAGGAAGCACCTTGGTTCAGTGCATAATATAAGGTTTTTATGGTCTGTAAAAACCTGAATGGTGTGGAAAAATCCCTGGAGGTATTGGCACCAGGTTTTAAGGGCATGGATAGTTATAAGGAATTCACAATCATAAATATCATAGTTTTATTCAGCAGTGGAAAATGTCTGGGAAAGGTAGAAACAGGGGTGCCAGTTCCCATTCAAATCTGTCTAAAAAAGAATATTGCCAGATACATAGGCTGAAATGGCAACTAGCTGTCCTGTCCTCATGTTTCAGTGTCAAACTGGTGAACACAACTACAAGCAGTGATTTGAACTTAGACCCACTGAGAACTAGGCAAAAGAATAAAGGAAAGAGTTAAGTGCCTTGTATGAAGCTAAAAGCTCAAGTGTGCAAGACTGGAGAATCCCAGCTTGTTCCAGCCCTTTATATATGATATAAAAGTGTGCACAGACCATGTACTGATCACCTGCCCTAAACTATTCTACAGTAAGCCCACCAATGGCAATAAAAGAGCAAGTACCTTAATAGTATCTTATGATAACTGCCAGGCAATAATGTTATGGTCTAGGCCAGTTTAGAATATGAAATGTGAAGATGTGAAAGAGTGAAAAGGTAAGGGTTACCACAGTCATGTAATGTGACATGTGAAGAGTCAAAGTGAAAAGTACAAAGTGGGTGAAGATAATGAAAAATGAAAATAGAATTATAATATAGGCAGAGGCATCTGTGGCAATGGCAGAGGAGTAGGAGAGATCTAGAAGCTAGAGAATAGACTGTGAGAGAAGGAGAGCTTTGAGGAAGTTGAAGGATTCCTGGCAGGTTGGAGTTCAGAATCAAGAAGCTGTCTTCCTGATAAGTTTGAGAAGAGGGCAGGCAATGGATAAGTAGTTGGAAATAAATTACCTATAGAAGCTAGCAAAATCCAGAAAGAAATGAATGTCTTTGACTTTCTGGGGAGTGGACCATTTGGCAATGCCATTAAGTTTGATGGAATCCATGGCAAGTTCTTTTGAGCAAACCACCATACCTAGATATTCTATGTTATAATTCCCCTATCTCTTTTCTTTTTCTCTGCCATGTTTCACATTCACATATCCCAGACACTTTCTTGTTCTTGTTCTGGAACCTTTGCCTTCTTTTATTCCAGAACATTCTCTGACTTACCAAACATGACTCATGATATATGTCCCTCATATGAGTCATATTATATCATGCACAGGATACTTTTCCTGTGTTCCATCCATTTCCACACAGATCACTTACTTAGCACTTGTCATCCCTATGACTCATCCAACTGAGTCTGAACCTTGTTTTCCTTGTACTATAAAATAGTATACTTCACCTCCTTTCTCCTTATGCTACTTTTACCTTCCATATCCATATATATTGATCTACTTGATACCTTGGCTGCTCAGAGGCTACTTCCTTTCAGCAATATACAACCCTTTTTAGTCCATGCATCAGTGTACAAGAGGAAACCCTTGGAATCTGCAAGCCAGCATTCTTGCAGTCACTTAACACCTTGTTCAAGCATCCTTGATGGTATAGTCCTTGCATCACACCACTTCTTGCCACAAGCTGACCCTTTATTGAGCTCACCCCCACTTGTAGTTCCCTCTTTCAAAGATCTACACTTGACCCTACCTAGGCCTGTTATGGATCTAGACCAACAGCAAGAGAAAACCACCTTGGGGGATGCTCAATACTGGGGAGACAAAAGAATGGCAGCCTAGAGGAGGCACTAGGAAACAAGGTAAACAAGTGCTCTAGACTGGGAAACCAGTCTATGCCCTTGCCCCTTTATATATTGCTACAAGATGTGCATGGACCAGGCCATGAGGAATACATGAGGTAGCTGGTATACA
>JBBPJW010000712.1:0-22633 GCA_038088935.1 Pulveroboletus aff. viridisquamosus
GGAATACTCTGATATAAGGACTAGCCTTAGCCTAGGGTTAGCCTTTTATGGCAACTCGTTCGCACGATCACGTGCAACTGATCACATGACCAGTGCATCTCATGCTCAACAGTTCTCACGGTCACGTGCAACCGTCGTGTTAGGCTGAAGCCATAACAACTTCTATCTTGTCTCATCTTACTCAGTCTATTCTACTTTGTTTCCCTTGAGAACATTGTTGGAACCCTTAGCCTGCTTGCAACAATTATTGGCAAGCACTCCTTTATCCTTGACTAGCCCAGCATCCTAGTCTCATCCCCAACCTTCACTGTGGGATTCTGGTGCCATCCTGTAATTGCACCATTACTCTAGTTCTTAGGCTAACCAGTGTCAAGCCTTTCCCTTAGCCCTAGTCCACAATGTCTATGTCAGTCCCTACCCAGGCCTAACATAACAAAAGAAGTAGCATATCTACTTGCAGCTACTATTACTGTAGTTTCACCACTATTCCATTCAAGACTCCCTTATTTCTCAATACCCTCTGAAGAGAGCCCAGAACTCAACCTGTGGAGGATCCTCTAGAGTCTTCTGAACAAGAAAATGCCCCTAGTTATTACTCTAGCACCCCAGAAGAAGATCTTTAAGATCTTGTTCTTCCTTCCACCAAAGATCAAGAACAAAATTATGCCTTAGCACATGAGTTCTCTTTCTTCCTACAATTCCCTCACATACTCATATCTTCCTCCCCCACTTCCACCAGACAATAATCTCTCTTTCACATCCCCCCCACTATTCCTACTCCTGCCCCCACCATGTCCAATATCCCACCCCCTAGCAAACTCACTAAGCTCCATCTGTTATGTGTTGCAAACCATGCAACGACCACTTTCAACTTCACGTGATCGTGGGAATCCCTTTCCTCTTCAGGCTAAACCCTAGCTTAGGACTTGGCTATTTACTATACGAGTTCTCATAAGGTTAGTGACACGAGGCTATCTCTGGATCTTCCCTGATCCTGATCTCATGTATCTGATTCTCATCTGTGGATCTGACGGATCTACCGATTGGATCTCATCTGTGGCAGAGATCCCCGTCCTCGTTGTCATCACACCTCTTACCTTCCATTCCCCCACTTCCTTCATTACCGATCCATGCATTTCCCTTCCGGCCTACACGAGGCTGCTCTCCTTACGCTACTGGTCAGCTTACTGTACTGCTTCAGGGTAGACACGGATGTACATGGTCCGTGCACCACTTACTGTAGTATATAAAGGCTGGCTACCGGTGCTAAAGTCTCTCCAGACTTTATCACTTGGCAGTTTAGCAGATTAGGCTTAGCAAAGCTCTTCTTAGGAAACCAGGCCCTTCAAGGGATCAGGAACTTAGGTCGTCTCGCGCTCGTGTCTCATCCGTGTCCTCTTCGTCATTCGTCGTCCTCCAGAGTCATTCCTCAGTTGCTCCACGTCTGAGCCACCACTAGGGTTGTCTTCAGTGTCACTCCTCTTCCATCATCGTCTAGGTGTAGCCTCTGGTTTCCAGAGTCGTAACATCCAATGCTTTCTTGTTGCATTCTGGAATCTTTAGACTTTCTTGTTTCAGAATGTTTCTTTTGTCAGTGAATATTACTCATAGTCTGCTTCTGTTAAACAGGAAAATACTCTGGATCTATTCCAGAACTCTCCAGAATAGTAGTCTAATGGGACTTGGATTTACCTTATGTGATGTACCTTTGCACTAGTACCAGTGCCCCAAATTTTGAAGGAAGTCAGAGAGTCAGAGTAAGTTATGGAGACTTGGGTGCAGAGAGATGAGGGCATATGGCCTGCTCATAAGAGTTGGAAGAGGAGTTAGAGACAGAAAGAGTGGGTGCTGAGTTATGTTGATATTCAAACTAAGGTACAAAATACAAGGCTATAGTATTTATACCATGGAGAAGCAGATTGTTCAATAAGGAAAAGAAGTTGAGATAGAAGTTGTTTCAGACATGAAGACAGGTATCAGTGCAACCTGAATACAAATGGAGATGTCAGATATAATACTAACAATGTTATGCCAGAATAAAACTAAGAGATGAAACTATGGAAGACAGAATATATATAAGAAATCATAAGTATTATTAAATAGACAGAGAATAAGGTAAATGGAAACTGTTATGCATCTTGTAAACATGATGGTTAGCAAGCATGTGACTGTGAGAACTGTAGAACATGTGATGCAAATGGTAAAAGCCAGGAGCATGTAACCATGCAAATGAGTGTCCTTATAAGGATAACCTCAGGCTAAGGTTAAGTTCTTATATCAGAGTATTCCCCTTGCACTAGATAAAGGTCACATGATGTAGCAGATCTCTAAATGAGATTTAGATCTGTATCTGATAATATCTCTTTGGAGATTAGGATCTGATCTGTGGCAGAGATCCAGATGGGATCTCCTCAGCCTTAAGGTGGCCATGCCCTACTTATAGATCTAGACCAGTGTGCCTTCTATTCTCCCACATCTCATGGTGTGGCTTCTCTTCCATTCCCTTTCCTTGATCCATGAGGCCACTGCCTCACTCCTACATTATGCCCCATGCTTTCCCTATCATATATCTATATAGAGGCTAGGAGCTATTTTAGCTATTGGTGCACATAAATAGCATATTTTAGGGTAGACCTCCTGTACATGGTCTGTGCACATTGCCAGACAATATATAAGGCAGGAGGTACAAGCTGGGGAAACCCAGTCTTGCTTTCTTGACCTCTTAGCTGGTTATACAGTCTGAACTCTTTAGTACTGCTGGCTATTGGTTTATACAAGAGTAGTGGTCTCACACTTTCTCTCAGCCTAGTTTGGGGCCACTAGTTAAAAGCCCTACCAGCAGTTTCAGGACTATTAGGAGCATCCACCAAGGCCATCTTGAGAATCAAGGCAGGGCGGGAAGATCCTGCTTCAGAAACTAGCCAGCATATAGCTTAAGGGTAATCTCTATTCAGAGTTGCATTAAAGATATTGCAAAGTAGAACATGGTGGTCTAAAATATGACAGCTTCCCTCATATTCCATCTTTTTCCACTTGAATCACTAACTTAGCCTTTGTTATACCATCTAACTCATTTAACTGAGTCTGAACCTTAATTCTCCTCATATAAGTAGTATGCTTTCTCTTTCATGTTTTTTATGCTACTTTTGTCTTATTTAACCTTGCTTTCTCTGCATTGCTTGAACTTCTTGTCTTTATCCTTTTAAGAAAAGCCCCAGCTTGTAACCTTTGTTAGCAAGCATTTCTTCAATTTCTCAACTAGTCCAAGCATCCTAGTTGTGTTCCTATCTTCACTGAGAAACTACAGTGTTACTCTGCATTTGCACCTTTACCTAGCATTCAAGGCTAACCATTATCAAGCCTTTTCCTAGATCTAGCCATAAGGTCTATACTAGTTTCCACCTAAACCTAGTGTAACAAAAGAAGTAGCATATCTACTTGTGGCTACCATTGCTGTAGTTTTACCAACATTTCACTCAAAATTCCCTTGTTTCTTAATACCTTCTGGGAAGATCTAGATCTCAACCTGCAGAGGATCCCCTAGAATCTTCTAAAACAGAAGAACCCCTGACCTACCACCTTAGCACCTCAAAAAAAGACCCTTAGTGTTGTAATGGATAACTACCTGTTCTGCCTTAATACTTGAGCTTTCTTGGTGAATGCTCCTAAACTGTCCTAGAGAACTGGTAGGTCTTTTAGCTAGTGGCCCCAAACTAGGCAAAGGGAAAGGATAAGACTACTACTCTTGTATAAACCAGAAGCCAGCAGGTAAAAGTTAACCTGTATAACCAGCTAAGAGGTCAAAAGAGCAAGACTGGGGAAATCCCAGCTTGTACCCCCTACCTTATATATTGCTCAGGTCTGTGCACAGACCAAGTACAGAAGGCCTACCCTAAGATCTACTATCTATGGACATCAGTAGCAGTAACCTCTCAACTAATAGATAAAATATGATAAGGGCATGGAGTAGTAATGAAGAGTAAGGCAGTGGCCTCATGAATCAAGGGATAGAAATGGAAGAGAAGCCACACCATGAGAATGTGGGGAAATGGAAGGGAAGGTATATAGGATCAGATCTATAAATGCAGCATGGCAGCAGCAAGGTCAAGAAGATTCAATCTGGATTTCTGCCACAGATCCAGACTCTAATCTAGATCCTGAGATCAGATATTATTGGAGACTGTACCTGGATCTCATCTGAGATCTGCCATATCATGTGTCTAATACCTGGTACAGGAGATTACTCTGATATAAAGGACTTAGCCTTAGCCTAGGGTTATCCTTATAAGGATATATATAGCTAGTAAACACAATGGTTTCTAGCATGTGACTGTGGGAACTGTTGAGCATGTGATGTGAATGGTTACATAGTCATGTGACCAGGAGAATGTAATCATGTAAATGAGTTTTATTATTAAAAAAACTCTAGACTAAAGCTAAGTCCTATATTTAGAGATATTCCCCTGCACAGGTATTGGTCATGTGATGTGGCAGATCTCAGATGAGATTCAGGTACAGTCCCCAATGATATCTGATTTTATGATCTAGATTAAGGATCTAATCTGTGGCAGAGATCTAATAGATCTTCTTAGCCTTATAATTACCAGGCCTTATTTATATCCAAGATCCTATGTGCTTTCATTCTTTCACATTATTATGATGTGGTTCCTTTTCCATTCCCTTCCTTGATCCATGAGGCCACTGTCTCACTTCTTATTCCAATCCATGCTTTCCCCTTATATATTTAATAGAAATCTTACTGCTATTGATGTGCATAGATAGTAGTATTTAGGGTAGGATCCCTGTACTTGGTCCATGCATGGACTCCAGCAATATATAAGGCAGGGAGTACAAGCTGGGTTTTCCCCAGTCTCGCTTTCTTGTTTTTTAGGGTTATCTTAAAAGACACTCTAGATCTTTTAGCTATCTCAAAATGGAATCCCTTTGAGCTCTCTTTAGATTTGACTCCTCTGGTTGCTGAGCTTGTGCTTTGCACAGGACCACCATATTCTCTTTTTTATTCAGCAGCATAGTTAGAGGCCACTAGTACAAAAGCCATTTTTGCAGTTCAAGAATAGAAGCATTTATCAAGGGTGTTCAAGTTCTAAGGCAAGAGTGGGTAGTTGCCCATAACACTTAGGATTTCTTTTTGCCATCCATTGAAGATCTAGAACAAGGTTGTGCTTTCATACACAAATTTTCTTTCTTTCTACAGATTTCTCAAGAATTCACTTTTTTCTTCTTCTTTCCCACCAAATACTGCTCCCTTTTTCCCCTCCCCTTAGTTTCTCACCCTCTTTCCACAATTTCCACCTTTTCTTCCCATGCTAAACCCATAAGCTCTATTTTAGTACCCCTGAGCACTCTAATGGCAACTATAACAAAGCAGAAGCTTGGCTGGACTCTACCCAGTTCTATCTCTTTATTAACATGATGGTCTATAACCCTGATAAGAAGAAGATCATATTTATTCTCTTGTACATGACCAAGGGCCCTGTTTTCACTTGGGCAACCACCTATCACAAAATGTGCATTGCAGATACAGTGATATCTATGGGATTCTTCGGCAGCTTTATCAAGGCATTTAATGCATTATTTAAGAAGTAAAACACCATTGCCTCTACTGTCCACTGGCTTGCTAACATATAAATGTTCCAGAACAAGAAAGACAAGTGAACTCCCTCTCTTCTGAGTATACTGCAGAGTTTCAGAACCATGTGATTTTTATCAACATTAAGGACAATAATGTCCTTATTGCCTATTATAGAGTTGTACTTATCCCCTACTACCATGACTACACATTATAAGACCTGCTTTCAGGCTGCTGCTAAATCTTTTCCAAGCTTTGCAGCCCAGCCATTACCAGGTTCCATTTTACAAGCCCTTCTGATCATAGCATAACCTGACAAAGATCTGGAT
The DNA here is from genome assembly GCA_038088935.1 of Pulveroboletus aff. viridisquamosus. NCBI lineage: Eukaryota > Fungi > Basidiomycota > Agaricomycetes > Boletales > Boletaceae > Pulveroboletus > Pulveroboletus aff. viridisquamosus. The sequence continues at coordinate 5,920 of JBBPJW010000712.1, forward strand.
GAGTCAGAGAACCCTCACACATCTACCAATCATGGCACCTTTCCTCTCAAAAATGACCCCTCTGATGATAATTCTGCACCACCCTTAGGTATTGAGCCTATTTTTTTCAACATACTCAACAATCTCACTAGCACTATCCATGGCCTTGTCCACTTCTCCTGCAAAGCCTCCAAAATCTTATAAAAAACTAAAATCTGGAAGCCAGACCAATTTAATGAAACTGATCCCTGGAAACTCCAGATTTTTCTTTTTTAGTGCAAATTAAATTTCCAAGATCATTTCAAGGCTTTGCCACCAACTGCTCAAAAGTTACCTATGCCCAGTCTTACCTCAAAGACATGGCATTAGAGTGGTTTGAACCCAACCTTCTTATAAATAATTCTAATCTATATCCTTTCTAAATGGACAGCTATAAAGAGTTTGTCCAAGAACTTCAGACTAATTTCAGACTGCATAATCCAGTTGAAGATGCCAAGCACCAATTAAGTCAGCTAATGATGAAAAATGGTCAGCATATCAACAAATATGTTGTTGAATTTAACAAGATTGCCTTACAAGTCCAGGATTATAAAAAGGGTACTCTCTGGCATGATTTCTATAATGGCCTCCCAAATCATATTAAAAATGATATTTCCCACATTGGCAAACCCTCTACTCTCCACAGACTCCATCATCTAGCCCAGACTCTCAATGCCTGCTACTGGAAGCACAGATCTGAAATTAGCCACCAAGGAAGATTGTCTAATTATTTTAAGACCTCTGAAAAACTCTTCACATATTTCACTGTACCTTCTGGCTTAAAAGAGTCAAAGGGCAAGTTGGCCACTACCACCAGTTCTGCTAAATCCTCTGTTCTTCTGAAAAGTGATCTTATATCCAAACTTGATAAGAATGGCAAACTTATCAATAAAAAATATAGATACTGCTTTGACAATAACCTCTGCAAGTTCTGCAGTACTATGGGCCACATAGCCAAAGACTACCCTAAGTCTTCTTCCAGGGCAGACAAAGCTTGAACTACTAAGATCTCTGCTTCAGAAGCCAAATCAAAGGCCTCTGCTAAGGCAAAAAAATAGTCTGCAACTTCTATAACTTTACATGGCCTGAAGGTTGCATTAATCCTCTCCATCCCCCACAGGAGATTAGACTCAACATGTCTGCTCTTTCTGATTCTAGTTTACTCATGCCTCTTGTTACTCTTGTTTTTTATGCCATTCTGTTCTTTTTTGCCCTAATTAATTTTAATTCATTAGATTGTTTCACAGACACCAAGTTAGTTAGTATTCTTTTTTATGCACTTAGCATTACTAATGATCTCAAGCACATGACCATGGGACTTGCTTGCCATATCAAGGTTAAACCCTAGGCTAAGGTTATGTTTTATCAGAGTATTTCCCTCTGCATGGTAATGGTTATGTGATATGGCAGATTCCAAGATAAGATCTAGATCTATGATGCTGATAATATCTGATCTCTTGATTTAGATTAGAATCTAATCTGTGACAAAGATTCAAATGGAATTTCTTTGACCTTATGACTGCTTGCCACTTTTATCTACACTATCCCTGCATTTTCCCTTTTATTCTCCCATATCCTCATGATATGCTTTCTTTTCTCTTTCCCTTAATCTATAAGGCCACTGCCTTACTCCTACCCTTTGCCCTATGCTTGTTTATTCATTAGCATGCATACTTACTGCTATTGATAATTATAGATAGTAGTTACTAATCCTATACTAACACTATGTGCCTCTGCTGCAATATATATGGATAGAGAGAGACTTGGGGTTTTTTCTCAGTTTTGACCACCTGGTTACCTGGCTATCTAGTGAATTCATAACTTCCCTTTTACTTTTTTTTTTCTTGCCTAGTTTGAGGCCACTAGTCTCTAAAAGTCCTCTTGTTGTTGTTTTCTGACCTATTCTGTTCCTCCACTTTAACTCTGCCTATTCAATGGCACTTTTAATTCTATGATTACTAATGCTATTAATCTCTCTGTATATTTCAAAACTGGTGATATTACTCTATTGGCATGTTATGTTACTTCATTGAATAGACCTAGTTCTCTTGTTTTAGGATATAACTGGCTTACCTGCCACAATCTGTTAATTGACTGGGTATTAAGCTATATTTCATTTCACTTACCTAAATTAGATATGCCAATATCCCCAAGCTTACCTTCACAGCCTCCAGTCCCTCTAACTCATGCTAATTTCACACCTGATTTACTGCATTCTTCTGACCTTAGACTCCTGTCAATCAAACTACTCAGCTTATCTGCATTTGCACAAGCCTGTAATCTTAATGGCTTTATTCTGTTCTGCTTGCAACTTCATTACCCAGAAAGCCATGTCCATTCCTCCTCTGTTGCCTCTTCAGCAATCAATCTTTCTGGTATTTTTCTGAAATATCATGACTTTGCTAATATATTCAATAAAAGCAAGGCTTCCACCCTTGGGCCCTATTGCAAGTTCAACTTAAAAATCAATTTGAAAGAAGGTACCTTCTCTTCTATTGGCACCATGTATTTCCTTTTGCCCTCTAAGCTTGAAGCACTCAGAACCTGTTATGATCAGTCTGTTTATATTTCCTTTCTCTGTTCTAGCTTCAGACTTCACATGTCTTCAATACTTTCTTGTTTTGTTCTGGAATCTTCAGACTTCTTCTATTCCAGAACATTCATCTTTGTCAGCAGATATTACTCATAGCTCACTTCCATCAATTTCTGTCTGTTTATACACAGATCACTTAGTTATTATTAGTCACTTCTTCTAACTCATTCAACCTTATCCCAACCTTATTCCTAGTAGTATAAGTAGCATATCCTCTCTTTTATATTCCTTATGATACTTCTACCTTATCATACCTTGCTTCTTCTCAAGCATTGTCTGAACCCTCATTCACTCTTACAAAAGAAATTCTACTTGTAACCTCTCATTGGCAAGCATTACCTTTGCCCTTTAATAGTCCTTAGTGTTCTAGTCTTGTTCCAAACCTTCAATAAGAAACTATGGTATTATCCTGCATTTGTACCACCTCCTTTGTTCTTAGGCTGACAATAGTTGAGCCTTTTTCTTAGCCCTAGCCTATAAGATCTATGTTAGTCCCTATCTGGGCCTAGCATAACAGAATCTTCTTAAATAAACATTTTACCATGAGATTTATTCTATTATGCACTTAGCAAATACAACAGTCAGCAAGCATGTGACTGTGAGAACTATAGAGCACATGATGCAAATGATGAAAGCCAGGAGCATGTGATCATGTGAATGAGTATCCTTATAATAATAACCCCAGGCTATGGTTAAGTTCAATACTCAGAGTATTTTCCCTTGCACTAGGTATAGGTCACATGATGTGGCAGATCTCTAGATGAGATCCAGATCTAGTTCCAATGATATCTGATCTGATAATCTAGATTAGGATCTTCTTGGCCTCAAGGTGGCCATGCCTCTTTCATAGATCAATATCAGTGTGCCTTCCATTCTCCCACACCTCATGGTGTGACTTCCTCTTCCATTCTATCCCCTGATCCATGAGGCCCTTGCCTCACTTCTACCTCATACCCTATGCATTCCCTATTCATATATCTATATAGAGGCTAGAAGCTACTTATGCTATTGGTGTACATAGATAGTGTACTTTAGGGTAGACTCCCTGCACCTGGTCTGTGCACCAGGTCTGGCAATATATAAGGCAGGGGGTGCAAGCTGGAAAAACCCAGTCTTGCTCTCTTAACCTCTTAGCTGGTTATACAGTCTGAACTATTCAGTACTGCTGGCTTAAGGTTTATACAAGAGTCCTAGATTTATCCTCTCACTATTGCCTAGTTCAGGGCCACTAGTTAAAAGCCCTACCAGTACTTCAGGATAGCTTAGGAGTGTTCATTAAGGTAGACTCAAGATACAAGACAGGACAGCAAGGTGCCATTTCATATTCAACCCTTCTTATCTACTTATGCTGCCCCTGTCCTCTTTATCTGAAAGAAGAACATATCCCTCCAGTTGTATGTGGATTTCTGAGGACTCAATAAGATTATAAGGAAGAACTGCTACCCTCTTCCATGCATTTCTGATCTCCTTGATACTTCAAGCCACATGACTATTTATATCAAGCTTGACCTTCATCATGCTTATCATCTGGTTCATATTGCTAAGGGTAACAAATGGAAGACCTCTTTTCACATTTGCTATGGCTCCTATAAGTGGCTGGTTATGCCATTCATTCTTACTAATGCTTCTGCAGCTTTTCAGTGGTTTATCAACTCTATCTTTGCTAACCTCCTTAATGTCTCTGCCATTGTCTACTTAAACAATATCCTTATATTTTCTGCTAATCAAACTTCTTACTCTGAGCATATCTGTGAGGTCCTCCTTAGGCTATGAAAACATGGCCTCTATGCCAAACCAGAGAAGTACAAATTCAATACCAACTCCACTAAGAATCTTGGCTACCAGCTCTTCTCTTCCAGGCTATTGATGTCTCCTGACAAAGCTAAGTCCATACAAGATTGGCCTGAGCCTTATAAAGTTTGAGATATTTAATTTTTTCTTGGTTTCAATAACTTCTACCACTATCTTATCCAAGCCTACTCTGAAATCATCATTTTCCTTACTTGCCTCACTCATAAGGCCACTTCCTGGAACTTTAACATCTCTTGTCATACTGCTTTCCATTGCTTCAGAGACACTTTCACCTCTGCCCCTATTCTTACCCATTAAATTCTAAAGACTCTACTTATTGTCAAAACTAATGCCTTTGATTATACTATTGCAGGTGTTTTTTCCCTCAAATGTTCAGATGATAAAGTCTGCTCTATTGCATCCTATTCATACATACTTTCTGTGCCCAAACTTAACTATGATATCCATAACAAGAAACTTCTCACCATCTTTGAAGCATTTAGAACCTGGCATCATTATATTAAAGGTTTCAGTACTCCAGTTGATATTGTTACCAACCACAAGAACATTGAGTATTTTGCTACAACTAAGCTTCTGACCCACCAGCAAGCCTGGTGGTCACAATTCCTCTTCCAGTTTAATCTGCTCATTTGTTTTTGTCCAGATTACCTTGGTGCTAAGCCTGATGCCTTGACTAGATAATGGGATATCTATTTCAAAGAGGAGAATAGTAACTACACCTGCATCAATCCACACAACCTCCAACCTGTCTTTATGCAAGACCAGCTTATTACTTTTATTCAGGCTTTCTCCTTGGCTGCTCCAGTTTTCTGGTCTGCTGCCCTCTTCAATCTGGACTTACTTTATCATAATATCCTTTTGGCTCTTCCATCTGACTCTATTGCCTCTGCTCAGCTCTCTGCCTCTCTACAATCCAATTCCCACTAGTGTATGAACTTAGAAGGTCTCCCACATTTGAATGATCAAATCTATGTTCTGAATGTTTCTGACCTACATCTTCAGGTCCTCCACTTTAAGCATTACCACCTCTTATCTAGCCATTTTGGACAAAATTGAACCTTAGAGCTAATCCATTGTAATTATACCTGGCCTGGCATTTATGCTTTTGTTAAAGATTATATTTTCTCTTATATAGCTTGTGCCTGCACCAAAATATCCTGCCATAAGCCTTATAGCTTTCTGAAGCAGCTTCCTATCCAAAAAAAGCCATGGAATTCCAACTCTGTGGATTTCATTGAGCAACTTCCATTTTTTTCTGGTTACTCCACAATTCTTGTCATTGTATATTGCTTATCAAAGTAGTGCATCTTCATTCCTACAAATGATAAAGTGATCTCTCTGGAACTTGCTAAACTCTTCTTACTCCATGTATTTTTCAAACATGGAATCCCCTCCCATATCACCTCCAATTGTAATTCTGAGTTTGTATTCCATTTTTTCCATTCTTTGGAAAAAGCCCTTGATATTTGCCTCCACTTCATCTCTAGGTACCACTCAGAGGGCAATGATCAGACTAAATAAATAAATCAGACTCTTAAGTAGTACCTATGCATTTATTGCAACTATTAGCAGAACAATTGGTCCAAGCTTCTTCTGCTCATAGAGTTTGCTTACAATAACATGCCTAATGCTACTACATGTGTTTCTCTTTTCTTTGCTAATAAAGGTTATCATGCAAACATCTCTGCCCATCCAGAATGTGATCTTACCTCTGCACAAGCTCAAGAGTATGCCATTGACCTCAACTTACTCCATGAATTCTTTTATGAAGAGATAGTTGCTGCTTAGAAAAGATATCAAATTCCTGCTAATGCCTGATGATCTCTGGCACTGGACTTCAAAATATGTGACCAGGTTTTTGTTAAGGCTAAGTACTTCAAATCTACATGACCTTCTAAGAAACTTGCCAAAAGAACTTAGGACATTACCCTATCATTGCTCAGGTAGGCTCCCTTTCCTTTATACTCCATCTCTCAGAAATCATAAAGTCCATGTTACAGTGTCATTTTCTGGTGGACGGTTTCTGACCCTAGTCAAGGGTATCAGTTTCTCGATGTCGATGTTTAAGAGAGTAAAGCAGATGATAATGAGTAACTTATTAGAACACTGTCCAGGTACTGGTACAAGTGCTCAAGACTGGGGAGTCTTGAGACGGTATGCTACAGCTTATATAGTCCTAGCTATCGTGCACGGACCAAGACCCTAATGGGAGTATTCCCATGAACCCTGGACAGCGATCAAAAAGAAGAGAAGGCATCATGAGAATAGCCAATGGCTGAAAAAGAGCGATGCTTCTAAAATGGAAGAAGAACAGAAATGAAAAAGGGCTGAAAGGCTGTAGGGTAACCCTAAGCCCTGGGTCCAGACCAGTCATGTGACCTGTTACGTGCCCTGATAAGATAAAAGATTAGATAACCACGTGGAAAGATAAGATAAGATAAGATAAGAGAAAAAGAAAGAAAAAACGAAAAATGTATCATAACAGTCCATGCATCTGGTCTTTTATGTCTCCCAATTAAAACCCTTTGTTTCCAATACCATTTCTAACTGCATTTAGCCATTGCCACCACCAGTTAAAATTGATAAAGAACTGGAGTTTGAGATCTCTGAGATCCTTGATTTGAAACAGGTGACTACCCATCCTGCCTTGATACTCAAGTCGACCTTGGTGGACACTCCTAATCTATCCTTGATAGCTGTTGAGGCTTTTGATCTAGTGGCCTCTAACTAGGCAAAGAGAGAAAGGATGAGACCTGGGCCCTTGTATAAACCAAGAAGCCAGACAGTGAATGAGAGCAGAGGTGGGATCCTTCTTGAATCAAGACCTAAGATCACTACTGTGGATCTAGCCTAGAGGTCAAGAGAGCAAGACTGGGTTTCCCTTGTAAGGCTACTCATTTGCACAATTATGTGCTCCTGGCACATGACCAGTCACATCACATGCTCCACAGCTCTCATGGTCATGTGAGACCATCATGTTAGGTTGAAACCATAACATAATTTAAAGATAGATTGCAGGTAAAGAAACTAAAAACTACTTTGCCTGGTTAAGTGGTTAGATTATGAAGGTACTAATGAGAAAACCTCATGGCTCCTCATCACTGAATTAGGTTATGCTTTGGAGGTCATTGAGAAGTTTCATTTTCATTATCTGAACAAACCCAGACTATTGTATGCCTGACCAAATTGAGTTTATTGATCTAGTTACAAGGCCCTTTATCTACTTAATGGTCACATCCTCCACCTCTCCATTTTCCAGCTTACTTTCTGAGCCTTCCCCATCCTTTTTCCCCACTATTCATATATTACCCAAGATATCAACCAGTTGCCTTAGCAACTAGTTCTGGCATCTTATCTTCTACCATATCTTCCCATCCACCTTCCAAATCACTGCCTCTAGCAGGCAACAGCCCTCAGCAACATTCCAGGAGCTCTTCTCCATCTCTTCAGAATGTACCCTGCCCCTGGGCATCTTCTTTCCACATCTTTTCCTTTACTTCTGCTCCAGTTTCTTCTAATCAGGGCAATTATATCTTGCCTTTGCCTCTATGCAGGCAAGGCATGATGTTGACTTGTTGGGATCCACCTCATAGTCAAGCCCTCAGTTATTGCATCTTCAGCACACTGGAATCTTTTTCACCCTCCTCTTCCCATTGCTCTCACTTGCCTCTACCTGGGCTTGCTGAAGTTGCTCTATCTAGCATATGATTAGTTCTTGAGAAGAGTTAGCAGGTTCTGAATGCATCTGTCTACAGACTACCTCAACCACCTCCACTGCCTTCCACCTTTTTGTCTTCTTGGCCTGCTGCATGGTGACCTTTCTGTTATAATTTCCCTATTCTTTTTTCTTTTTATCTTGCCATAGTTTTATCTTCACATGTCTCAGATGCTTTCTTGTTCACATTCTGGAATCTTCCCCTTCTTTTGTTCCAGAATATTCCTTGACTCAGCTGCTATTACTCATGATCCACTTCCCTTACATAAGTCAACCCTTATTATGAGTGAACTGCTTCTCCCATGTTCCATCCATTTTCACACAGATCACTTACTTAGCATTCATCATCTGTATAACTCATTCAACTAAGTCTGAACTCTATTCTGTGTACTATAAAGTAGTTTACTTCACCTCTCTTCTCCTTATGCTACTTTTTACCTCTCTTACCTCTCTACTTCAACTTGCTTCTATGTACCAAAGTCTTCTTGCTACCTTGAGCCTTATATTCTCTTGGTAATATATTCCTTCTTAGTTCATGCATCAGTGCACAAGAGGGAACCCTTGAACTCTGTTTATGCCCAGCCATTAATCATACTACACAGGCCAGTGTCTCTATTGTAGCTCAACCCTTTATCTGAGCATCCCCCTTGCTAGTGTCATTCTAGTGTCACATTACTCCTTGTTTACAAGCTAACCCTTTATTGAGCTCATTCCCTTGCAGTTCCTTCTTCTGAGATCTATGCCTGACCCTACCTGGGCCTAGTATAACATTTTTCACCATTCTCTAAGCTTTCTTCACCATTCTCTGAGCCTCTTCCTCTTTCTTTGCCTTTATCTGATGTTTTCACTTAGCATACTTCACATCACTAACTTCCTTTTTATTCTTCATGTGCTTCTTAAGGTATGCATTAGACCATGTGTGGATGTTAGCAAATAAAAACATGATAGGAAAGTTCTTGAGCCTTTTTATGGAAGCTCTAACCATTTTATGGGCCCATAATCAACTAAAAACTCTAACACTTGCTTCAACCACATACTAACCAAGGTCATGGGAATCTATGGCTTTTAGGGGTTCAGGTCTTAGAAGGGGAATACTGTAATATTCCAGACCACTATGTTCTACTCTGCAATATTTCCAATGTAACTCTGGTTGGAGATTACCCTTAAGCTATATGCTGGATAGTTTCCATTTACCTTATTCTCTGTCTATCTAACAATACTTACAATTTCTTATATATAATTCTGTGTCTTTCTGACACAACTTCATAGTTTCTCTGGACTTATTTCCTGTTCCTTGCCCTTCTTACTTTTTTTCTGTCTTCCATAGTTTTATCTGATAGTTTCATCCTGGCATGACACTGTTAGTATTATACCTGACATCTCTGTTTATACTCAGGTTGCATTAACACCTGTCTTCACTTCTAAAATAACTTCCATCTCAACTCCTTTTTATTATTGGATAATCTGCTTCTTCATGGTATAAGTACTGTAGCCTTGTATCTTATATCTCAGTTTAAATATTAACATAACTCAGCACTCTTTCTCTCTGTCTCTAACTCCTTTTCTCACCCTTGTGAGCAGGCCATATATCCTTATCTCTCTGCACCCAAGTCTCTACAACTTACTCTAATCCTTTGACTTCCTGCAAAGTTTGGGGCACTAAGACTAGTGCAAAGATGCACCATATAAGGTAAAGTCAAGCCCTATTAAACTACTATTCTAAAGAGTTCTGGAGTAGATCCAAAGTACATCCCCATTTAACAATACCATCCCTAATCATGTTCAGCCACTGCCACCACCAGTCAAAATTGATGGAGAATCAGAGTTTGAGATCTCTGAGATTCTCAATTCAAAAATAGATCACAGGTAAAGAAACTGCAAACTACTTTATCTGGTTAAGTAATTAGATTATAAAGGTACTAATAAGAAAACCTCATGGCTCTTTGCCACTCAATTGAGTTATGCTTCAGAGATTATTAAAAGGTTCCATTTCTATTATTTAGACAAATCCAGACCATCATGTACCAGTTCAAATCAAGTTTTCATTTATCTTGTCACAAGATCCTCTATTTACTCAATGTGTTGTGGGAAACTTCCCACACTCCTTGAATCTTCACTGACACCTTGGGGAATACCATTGTCCTAGACCTTCCAATCTCTATGAGGCTTTTGACTAGTGGCCCCTAACTAGGCAGAGGGAAAGGATGAGCCTATAATGAGGTCCTGTGTATAAACTTGACCAAGTAGTGGATGAGAGCTGAGGGGGAACCCCACTAGGGGTTGGCCCTTAGATTAAGCTAGGACCTTAGCCTAAGTCACAAGAGATCAAGACTGGAGAACCCAGCCTTGACATCTCCTGCTTATATATTGCTGGCAAGAGTGCATAGACCAGCTACAGGAGACCTACCCTAAGGGAGCTATCTATGGAGCACCAATAGCTAAAGGGGCTCATGACTAAGTATTAAATAGAAGAGGAGAATGCATGGATTGGATATGAAGGAATGAGGCAAAGGGCCTCTCATAAGATGTGGGAATGGAAGAGAAGATACGCCACACCATGAGGATGTGGGAGAATGGAAGGGAAGCACCAGATGCAGATCTATAAAGAAGGCATGGCAACCTTGAGGCCGAGGAGATCTATCTAGATCTCTGCCACAGATGCAGATCCTAATCTCCATAGAGATATCATCGGATACTGATCTAAGATCCCATTGGGGATCCAGCCATATCATGTGACCTATATCTTAGTGCAGGGGAATACTCGTATAAGACTACTAACCCTAGCCTAGGGCTTGCCTTGTAAGGATACTTGTTCACACGATCACATGCAACTGATCTCATGACCAGTGCATCACATGCTCTACAGTTCCCACGGTCACGTGCAACCGTCATGTTAGGCTTGTGCTGTAACACAATGGTTATATCCTTTACCATTGTATTTCTGTTTTTCTTGACCTCTATATCTAACTTCACCAACTCTTTCACAATCTCATCCACCTCTCTATCTTCCATCTTACTTCCTGAGCCTCTCTTATCCTCTTCCCTCATCATCCATGCTTTATTCAAGATATCAACCAGTTCTAATACCTTATCTCCCACCATACCTTTTCATTTACCTTCTGAATCACCACCACTAGCAGTTAACAGCCCTTAAAAACCTACTGGAAGCTCTTCTCTATCTCTTCAGAAGGTGCTCTGCCCCTGGATATGTATTTCTCTCCACCCTACCTTCTCCACTTCCACTCTGATTTCTTCCAACCAGGGCAATTATACCTTGCCTTTGCCTCTATGCATGTAAGGCATAATGTTGACTTGCCAGGGCCCACCTTACAGTTGAGCCCTCAGTTATGATATCTCCAGCACACTGGAGTTTTCTCTACCCTCCTCTTTTCATTGTCCTTGCATTCCTTTGCCTGGGCTTGCCAAAGTTGCTCTATCTAGTGTATAATTAGTTCTTGGGAAGAGTTAGCAGGTTCTGGATACACCTGTCTATGGATCACCTCAACCACCTCCACTGCCTCCTGCATCTTTGCCTTCTTGGCCTGCTGCCTGGTGGTCTCTTTCACTATTCTTCAAGCCTTTTCTGTTTTCCTCTGAGCCTCTTCCTTTTTCTTTACCTTTACTTGACATTTCTGCTCAGTGTACTTTGCATTACTGAGTTCCTTTTTGTCCTTCATATACTCCTCAAGGCATGTGTTAAACCATATGTGGGTGTTGGTGAATAAGAACATGATAGGGAAGTTCATAAGCCTTTTATAAAAGCTTTAACCATTTTATGGGCTTGTAACCAGCTTAAAACTCTGACACTTTCTCTGACCACATACTAACCAAGGCCATGGGAACCTATGGCCTTCAGGGGTTCAGGCCTTAAGAGGGAGATAATGTTATATTCTGGACCACCATGTTCACTTTATAACATTTTCAATAAAACTCTGGTTGAAGATTACTAGTTTCCATCTACTTTATTCTCAGTCTATCTAATGATACTTACAAATTTCTTATACATGTTTCTGTGTCCTTTCAACACAAATCCATAGTTTTTCCAGCCTTATTTCCTGTTTCTTGCTGTTCTTGCCTATTTTCTGTCATACTTTCATTTCATCTTTTAGTGTCATTCTGGCATGATATTGTCAGTATTATATCTAACATCTTCATTTGTATTCAGATTGCATTGACATCTGCTTTCACTTCTGCAACAACTCCTGTCTTATCTTCTCCCTCTTGTTTGATAATCCACTTCTCTATGCTATAAGTACTGGAGTTCTGTATCTTGTACCCCAGTTTGAATATCAACTTAACTCAGTGCTCTCTCTTTCTGTGTTTAACTCCTCTTTAAAGCTTGTGAGCAGGCCATATATCCTTATCTGTCTGAATCCAAGTCTCTATGGCTTACTATTATGTGCTTAGCAAATACTGACAGTTTTCTCATGTGACCATGGGACTTGCCTGCCTAAACAAGATAAACCCTAGACTTAAGTTTGATTTATTATATTAAAGTATTCCTTGCTTATGGGTTAGTCATGTGATTGTGGCTGGATCTCAGATGAAATCTTAGATTAATACCAATGATATCTGATCTAATGAATCTAGATTAGGATCATATCTGTGGCAGAGATCTAGATAGATCTCCTTGGCCTTAAGGTTTCCATGCCTTTATCATGTCTGCTTTCCCTAAGCTTCTCTTCCATTCTTCCATATTCTCATGGTGTGGTTCTCTTCTATTGTTCTTGATTTACAAGGCCACTGCCTTACTCTTACTCATTGCCCTATGCTCTATTTCCATATTTAGAAGATATGAAAGATTACTGCTATTGGTAACCCTAGATAGTAGATTACTCATTCTATATAGAGGCTATGTCTCCTGGCAATATATATACAGGGTGGGCAAGACCTGGAGTCTCTCCAGTCTTGGTTACTTGTATTATCCTCCCCTTTACTTGAGCACTTTAGTGTTAACTTGAGTTTCTTCTTCTTCTTATGGTCTGAGCACTAGTTGCTAGTGTTAACTCAGGCTTTCCCTATTCAAGATTCACAAGCCTAGTTAAAGGCCACTAGTCTTAAAAGCCCTCTTATTGTTTAGGTTGCCTATTACTTACCAGTTTGTATTGTTATTCAGGTTATACTCTTTGGATACATAATACTTACTCTGACTGTCTGACTTTCTCTGAAATTTAAAGTACTGGGGCTAGTGCAAAGGCACATCACATAAAGTAAAGCCAAGCCCCATTAGACTACTACTCTGGAGAGTTCCAGAGTAAATCTGAAGTATGCTCTTTTTAACAATCTGCCACATTATGTAATCAATATTTATGCAGGTATCAAAACTTATTCCAAGACATATAGCAAGAATTCAGATGACAAATTTTGAGTACAAATACCCTAATGGAGCTTGGTTCATGGAGGGTAACATACTTTAGAGACTTCTAAGAAATTCTGAAGAAGTCTGAAAAGAATTAAAGATAATTCTTGCTGGGTTAAACAGGACTTGGCTTTATCTTATGTGGTATATCCTTGCAAATTCCAGTGTCCCAATTTGCAAAGGGGTCAAAAAAAAAGAGGAGAGCAGTCTCACAGCTTAACATAAGGGACAAGCAAGATAAGAAGCATCAAGTCTAGTTATAATAAGAATAAGCCCTTATGAATTCCTTAGGAATTCCATTGAGGCCTGAAGTCACTCTGGGGTAACCTGAAGGTTCAGAGAGTAAGCTTAGAAGCTCAGTCAGAGTAAGGACAAAGTCCAGACAAGAGATGTTTTTGTTAATATTTAAACTATAGTACCATATAGAAGTTAAAATACTTATAGTTCTAAAGTAACAAGGAGTATAAGTGAGGAGTAAAGATAATGCTGGAGTTATCTCAGAAGTAAAGGCAGGTGCCAATGCATCTTGAAGATAAATGGAGATATTAGCAATGATAGCATCAAAGCATATGTTAAAAACTGTTCTAAACTCTTCTACTAGGGTAAACTCATACTGTTAACTCCTTCATCAACTGTCAAAGTACTGTACTATTCCTTCTGGAGGTCTCTGGAGGGTGAGAGAAAAGAGGTTATTAGTAGAGGGCAAATGGGACTTGACTTCACCTTATATGATGTACCCTTGCATACCTCACATGTTTTGATTTATAGAAGTGGTTGGAGGTAATTGAAGATATTTCTCAGTGCTTGATTAAAGTAACAGGCAAGACAAGAGGTGTTGAGCCTAATTATGATGAAGGTGAGCTTTAGGATTTCCTAGTTAGATTATAATGCTCCAGAGTCCCTTTGGAGTGACCTGGAGGGTTATAGTGTAAGCTAGATAGCTCAGGCAGAGTAAGAACAGGGACAAAGGAATGCTTTTGTTGGTATTCAAACAAAGGTATAGAATACAGAACTATGGTACTTATATCTCAGGGAGATGGGACTAACTAAGGTTATAGTAAAATAAGACAAACATTATTCAGAATTAAATCAGGTGTTTAAGTATCTAAAAAATAAATAAAGATATCAGGGAGAACAATAACCAATTATGTTAGGCTGAAACTAAAACAGCTTAAAGAGGAAGCAAGGAAAAAACTAGAAATGGACAAGTTATGCACTTAGCAAAACACTGCAGTCTTATCACATGACTGTGGAACTTGCTTGCCAACTCAAGGTTAACTCTAGGCTAAGGTTTGATTCTTTATATTAGAGTATTCTCCAATGCTAGATGATAGTAACATGATATGGCAGAGATCAGATGAGATCTAGATCTATGCCAATAATATCTGATCTGAAGAATCTAGATTAGAATCTGATCTGTGACAGAGATCCAGATGAATCTCTTTGGCCTTATGAATACCATGTCTTTTTTATATTCACTATCCCTGTGTTTTCCTTTCCATTCTGGTTCTTATCTATTTCCCTTGATCTGCAAGGCCACTGCCTCACTCCTACTCTTTACCCTATGTCTTTCTATTTATCAGCATACATACTTACTGCCATTGGTTACTAGATGGTAGTTACTAATACTGTACTTGGTCTGTGCACCTCTGCTAGCAATATATAAGGGATAGATTAAGACTTGGGGTTTCTCTAGTCTTGATTACCTGTTCATAACTCCCCTTTTTCCTAATTGTTACAGCCTCCAAGCCAGGGTCCTTCTTCTCTTATCAAGATTCACAATCCTAGTTCTGAGGTCACTAGTCTAAAAACCCCCTTGTTGGTTTAAATTGACTGTCATATGCTGTCTATGTCATTATTGGAATTACACTAGTTGAGTGCATAACAGGGCACAGGGCAGGAACAGTAATGACAATGAGAGCTACAAAAGGGGCAACAGTACAGAGTTACCATGGAATGGTCTGGAGGAATGAAGTGAAAACTAAGTGAAGATTAGAGTGGTACATCCTAGAGATAAGAATCAGAAGCAAGGCCAGAACTAGGACAGAACAGTGGCAGATGGCCAGAGAACTAATACTGGTGGCCAGGCAAGAGTGTACAGATATAGCAGATGCAGGAAGGAGTAACAATGGAATACTGGAGTGGCATGGGGGGTTAGAGACTTACCAGGCACAAGATAGGCATACCATGGTGCAAGAGCTAGGTATATGTTTGAATCAGAATTACATAATATAATAGCATGTTAGACTGAAACTAAAAGGTGACAAGAGATATGAGAGGCAAGACAGAAAATAAAAGAAACAAGAATGGAGAAAGTCATGGAGTTACAATGGAGTGGTCTGAAGGAAATAAAATAAAAAGGAAGATGTACCAACTGACTGAAAGTGTGGTAAAGCTAAAATGGAATAAAGCAGAAAGGATATGAAGGGCTGAAACAACTGTAATAACACCAGTGCAGAGGAAACACAAGCATAGTAAGCTTGAAGAACCAGTAGGAACTGGGTCAGAATTGGGTTCAGAATGCAGAATATAATAGCAGGGGAATACTCTGAATATTAGGACTTAGCCTTAGCCTAGGGTTTACTTTATAAGGCCACTCATTCACATAATCATATGCCCTCTAGTCACATGTCTGCAACTAGTTCACATTACATGCTCAACAGTTCTCATGGTCATCAACTAGAAACCATCATGTTTGCTAGATGCATAACAATCACAAACTTTACAAGGCTCAGGTTAAAATAGGTAACTACCCATCCTGCCTTATAACTTGAGATGACCTTGGTGGACACTGTTGCAAACCATGCAACGACCACTTTCACTTTCACGTGATCGTGGGAATCCCTTTCCTATTCAGGCTAAACCCTAGCTTAGGACCAAGGCAATACTTATACGAGTACTCATAAGGTTAGTGACACGAGGCTATCTCTGGATCTTCCTGATCCTGGATCTGATCTCATCGGGATCTGACGGATCTCCGATTGGATCTCATCTGTGGCAGAGATCCCCGTCCTCATTGTCACCTTGCCCCTTACCTTCCATTCCCCCACATCCCTTCATCTCCGCTTACATGCTTTTCCCTTACGATACATGCGAGGCCGCACTACTTATGCTATTGGCCAGCTTACTGTACTACTCTAGGGTAGACACGGATGTACATGGTCCGTGCACCACTTACGATAGTATATAAAGGCTGGCTACTGGTGGTAAAGTCTCT